>LOEQ01003262.1:66819-87212 GCA_001685075.1 Bramus lutescens | reverse complement strand
GACGCAGTCTGAGGGTGCAGTCTGAGGACGCAGTCTGAGGATGCAGTCTGAGGATGCAGTCTGAGGACGCAGTCTGAGGATGCAGTATGAGGACAGGATCGCCCCTGTGCTCTGAGCATTGGTAGAGGTAAAAGATCGCTTTAGTGGCTGGATACACTGCTTCTCTAATCTCTCAGATTTCACCTCCTAATATCTGACTCCAGGTTTTCATTATTAAGAACAATTAGAATTCATGCTACGTTTTTCTTTTTAAAATATGGGAACTATAACTTTCAAACAAATCGAAGCCTTCTGAGACTGGATGGGGTTACAAGTTTTCCCAAGATGGCAGACGGTAGGATGAGCGTTTTGTGAATCACTGGGCTACATCCTTCTCTCATTTTGTCATTTTCTCACAGTAACTTGCTTTGTCCTGATGAGTTTGGCCTTTGGGCTGGATAGAAAATTCTATTAATCTCATTTTTACTTTGTTGGGGAGATGCTATTGATTAAGGTCAAGCCCTTAAACTGATCCTATGTCAGTTTCTGATTAAATACTGTATGTGTGCTACAGACAGTGGCTCTCTGTCATTAGTGCCTCTTGAGTTTTAAAGTGTTGTCATGGTTCTTTCTTGTCATTAAAATTGTTGCCCCTATAGCTGTGTCATATACCCTTCATATGACAGGTAACACTTTTCCTCTCCTTTTTAAAGATTTTAGTATTTTTCCCATTTTTCCTTTTATTGAAAATAGATTTTTTCTTACATAATATATTCTGACAAGAACTTCTCCTCCTTCTACTTTTCCCAGTTCCTCTCCATCTTCCCTGACATCTGTATCCACTCCCTTTCTGTCTCTCATAAAATAAATAGGCTTCTAATGAATGCTAATGAAAAAAGTTAAAGTAATAAAATAAAAAAATAACACACTGAAGTTGGATAAGACTAACGGAAGGAAAAGTGACTGTGGAAAGACACAAGAATCAGAGATCCATTTGTTTGCACACTCAAGGATGCTATATAAACAGGAAACTGGAAACCATAATATGCAGAGGACATAATGCAGCCCCATGCAGGCCCTGACCTGTTGCTTCAGTCTCTGAGTTCATATGAGCTCTGAACACGTTTATTTAGACATCTTATTTTCATCAGGTTTTCAGTCCCCTCTAGATCTTATACTCTTTCTTCCTCCTCTTTTTTGGGGATTTCCTGTGCCCTGAGAGGATGGATTATTGTGGGTTGAAACTGAGAGGCCCAAAGGGGAGGTGGGGAGAAAGGGACATGAGGAAGTGAATACTGGGAGAGATAGATAAAATTAAGAGCCACTGAGGGGTAGTATGGAAACCTAATACAGTAAAGCTTCCTAAAATATATACATATATGAAGGTGATCTAACTGAGATCACTAAATACTGGGGAGGCAGGATCTCAATTGGCCATCTCAAATCACCAATGAAGTTTCCAGTACCAGACTTGCATTACATCTAATTAAGTCATTGCCAAAGGGAGTCCCATGGAAATCTCCAAACAATCAAAGTTACTGTCAAGAGTACAGGCTGCTCCCTACATACTGACAGCAAGGCCCCATTACTGAAGACAACACCTATGCAACTCATTGAAATTGGGGAAGTCTAGCCAATGCCCAAATAAAGCCCTCATACCTGTGTTATAAAATCTTTGGTACAGAAAGGTACTCTGTACACTACCAAAAGAGAAATGTAAACACCAAGCTATGTTAGAGAAATAGTAGGAAAACACTTATGAGAGTAATCAACTGATGTGGGATTCCCCTCTGTATGTTGTGAATACCATCCGTTAATAAAGAACTGCCTTGAGCCTATAGCAGAGCAGGGTAGAACAGAGCTAGGTGGGGGAAACTAAACTGAATGCTAGGAGAAAGAAGGCAGAAGTCAGTGAGAAGCCATGTAGCCCTACCGGAGACAGATGCCATAACTTTACCTGGTAAGTCACAGCCTCATGGCAATACACAGATTAATGTAGATGGGTTAATTAAACATATGAGTTAGGCAGAAATACACGTAAGCTATTGACCAAAGAGTATTGCAAATAATATGGTTTCTGTGTGATTATTTTGGGGCTGAGCAGACAGGAACAAACAAGTGGCCTCCCACAACAATCAACCTATATCTAGCTTGACTTAAGGCCTACTCTACAACATGGCATCCATCTCTGACATTTCTTGAGTGACCAAGAGCCAGAGACTTGATAGCTCAGGAACATAGGGCAAAACCAAATATTATTGTTAAAAGCAAGCAAACAAGCTAGTCAGCCAGCCAGCAAACAAACAAACCTCCAAAACAATGTAGCAATGAAATGACTCCTAAGGTCATTCTGCATAGATCAGTGCCTAATCCTCATTCAGCCTTCATCAGAGAAGTGTTATACTGCAGAAGATGAGATCAAATATAGAGACCTACATATCCAGACATAATGCAGAGAATGGGAGACCTTGGGACACCCAGTCCTAAAGAGAACATCTCTATCAGATATCTGTGACAGGTCATTACGTGAGCATCATATAGAGGTTTGCCTTCATGGTGGAATGGGGTGTCTCTACCATTGATTTTGGTAGTGAGGGTGTGAAACAGGGTTTCACTTTGTAGCTCAGACTGACCTGGAATGTATTATGTATCTGTGGATGGCCTTGAACTGACAATAATACTCTGACTTCAGTCTGCTGAATAGAAGATAAACAAACACATAAAAATCTATGTTTTAGGAGCTGCCCAGCTTCAAACAGTTCACCTAATCAGCCCTCATATCAACTAAACCTCATATTACTCAGTCAAAACAGGCAATCTAGATAATTTTTTATTTCAATTATTTTCCCGTAACACTTAAATTATTTTATCTTTCTTAATGAGAACAATACTAACGCTTTATTTTCATCAACAGGTAGCAATTAAAATCGATGCTATGTGTCAAGTCCAGAATGAAAATAAAAGACCCCCGGCCTTTCCTCTATAAGACTGTTATATATAGTGGTTTGTTTGGGTTCATATGTGTTTAAGGGACATTGCATCACTCACTCACATAATATGACATTGATAACTGATGCTAACAGTCCTGCTGTGTACTGTAGAGAGTCAGAGACTGTCATTGACCCTGAAATTTGGATAGTGATTTGCCTTCTGCCTCTGGCTCAACTTCTAATGTGTCCCAAAGGACTGTGATTTTTCTGTGGGTTCTGGGGCCGCAGTGATGACTGAGTCAACCATGTTTCAAACTGATATCTAAGTGCATACTTGACATCTATATTTGGATTCCAAATAGAAACCTCAAAGTTAACAGGAATAAAATAGAACTTCTGATGGCTCTCATCTCAAACCTGTCTTACTGTCTACTGAGTAAATATTGACTCTGTTCACAGCATGAAAGCTAAAGCTCAGGTGTCATTATTAGAAGAATAATCTTTGCTACTTTTTCTGCCTTTGCATCCACTTAAATGTATAATAACAGAGAGTTAAAAGGCTCAGTCCTGGCCTTTTTTTTATCACTGCTGATCTAAACTATCCTACTGGGGAGCTTATTTCTTCTCTTGGCATCAAATAAAGTCCATGTACCACTAGTTTTTCTTTTCTTTCCTCGCAGACATAAAAAGCATTCCATTTTGATGACTGTATTTTCGAAAGTATTTCAGCTCCATCCCTGCATTTTGTTTATTCTGTGGCCAGCCAGTCCAAGCCACTAGCCCCTCAGGTGGGTTGTACCTAAGTCCCACCTACAGTGCAGTGAAGGGCTGCTCTCACTGAAGCTGTGCTCCTTTAAACCCCCCAAAAGGGAAACAATGAATTTGGACAATGGAAAGTACACCTATTTAGGGCCATGGGTGGGCTCAAAAAGATTTTGATTCTACTTGCTTGATTTTGAAGTTCACAGAGCTCATTTTGCTTCATTTTTATCCATAGGTTTTTAGACACATGATTCTTGTAATTCATTCCGAGGACAGTTTATTTCTAACAAGTCTCAGGAATTCAGGTCCTCAGCCCTCTGTTAGAAACTTCTGACTCTACATTAAGTGGCCTCATATACACATTTACTTTATTCCTATCTGTGGGAGCTAATAAAAAAATCACTTGATAGCTCTATTATTCTTTTAGTTCTTTACAAATCCTTCATTGGTTCCATCAAATTCAGGGCCATCAATGACTAAATGTAAACAATCTTTGTTCAATAACACATAGTAGGTATGTTTACTGCAGCTCTCTAATGCAGAAATAAAAAAATATGTGTAACCCAGCTCTATTTCAGAGTTAGGGAATGATATGGAGAGGGACAAGTGACAGAAGAGAATAGTAATTTAGCTCTGCGTTGACAGGAATAGATAATTGTGCTGCTGAATGTTCTGTAAAGGATGTCATTTTATCTCGTCTTGTCCCACTGGCAGGACCGAGGAACTGGCACCGGATGGTGCTAAGCAGCTCAGTAAAGATTGAGAGTCATAAAGAGTCTTAAAGTCTGATCTGCAGGAAGCCTTGAAGCAGCACATTCAGAATGACCCTGCATTTGTAATTCAGGAGATGAACATGAGCCAGGCAAAACAGACAAATCAGCATTCCCTCTCTCCTGACTTCCCTGAGAGTCTCGAGGAAAACATTCACACTCTCACACTTTCTCAGATGGAGTCTGCCTGGAGCCTGATGCCACTGTATATTACATCATGGTAAACTGGTGGGAACCTTTCCCAGGGACTTGCTTTAAAGATAACGCAAAAGCAGCTGCTGCCTTCCACACAGCACAGCATTCCTTGACAAGTCAAATAATGACACTCTTGAGGTTAAAATGCTTTCATCTACATTTTCATAATGATTTAAGTATCTCATATGATTTTTTTAAAGGGAAACCCTAGGGAAGTTTTTCATCTATTTGTCCTCGGTCTGAATCATGTAGTAGAACAGACAGAGAACCTAGAAATTGAAGTTTTGGCTGAGACTCCATTTTCACTCCACACTAGAGGGATCAGATTGGACCATTCAACTTTGCCAAACTCCACTTTTCTGATCCATTTTCAGAGTGAGAGTTGTTGTTTTTATAAAGGATGGCTGTTAGAATTAAACATCATGATATTGAAATAATATTGAAATATCATGATATATATTCTAAATAATGCCACAAAAGTCATTCTTCATCCTTTCTCCTTTTATCACAGCTAACAGTATAAAACTAAAGGATATAGTGCAGAGAGTCCTTTGGGAATTCAGCAATTCAGCCTTGGGAGGGAATTGTTTCTGAGAATCTCCTCATGAAAGTCACCACTCAGGCCTTTGGTCCTCTCTATGAAGTACATTCCAGTTAGACAACTGCACCTCATTAGTGATGGGGAACTTATTACTTCAGTAGATATTTGAGACATTTCAGCAATACTCCAAAAGAGTCACTTTAAATCCAAGATGAAATTGACCCTGATGTAGTAATATCTGTTCCGCAGTCTTAGCACTGTTCAAGTAGCTCTTAAACTCATCATGTTTTATTTTGAACCTTTGAACATTACTTTTACTTGACCATTCTACTAAGATTTAAGGGGAGGCTTGGATATCTGTTTCTTTTTCCCCCATGGAATATTAAATAGAAGGTCGGTTTGAAGTCTTCTTCATTCAGTCCTGTGAACATCATGGATGAGGTGTGAACACAGGCAATGAGAGGGAACACTCGGGGCTGCTTCGTTGTAACACGGTGCTGCTCTAAGACTGATGACCCAAGCTGTCAAGCTGGCAAGAAAAACCAGATGAGCATTCCAACAACTCATCCTCTTATTTACACATCAGCACACCAGCAGTCTTGTGTCTTGGTGACTAAAGAATCACAGCTGGAAATCACGGTCTTCATATTGCAAGCTACAGAAGTAATCATGGATGAAGTAAAATTCTAGCACCTGAGTTAGATGCATGCTAGTTAAGTAAGTTGAATGATAGTGGTACATTTAAGGCAATCAGTCTTCAAACAGGTTTAATTCATGACAATGCAGTTATTATATATTTGCAAATGTTTCATTCCCAGAGACTTTTGTGCAAAGTAAGAAAAGTAGAACATAACTGGATACATTCAGCTTACATTTCTGTGGTAATTACCACGGAAGTATGGATTGTATTATTTCCACTATAGCCTACATAATGTGGGAGAATCTTCAATTAATGCTCAAGGTATTTTTTAAGTAACAAAAGCAGAAATCATCAAAACAAATATTAGATTTTACAGTTCAGTACACAAGACAAGGGATCTTTGGAAATGCAGTTCATTCCACTGCAGTGTTTGTTTATTTGAAACATACCAAACCTAACTTTCAAAAGAAAAACAGCCCACTAAATTGAAAGTAAATATTTTGTCTACCCATTCTCATTCATTTTGAGTCAGTTTCTAAGGCTATAATAATTAATATTTCAATATCTTAGCCATTTCCCTTTGTTTATTGGATGGTTTCATACAATACTTCCATTCCTAAGACACTGTGGGAGTGACATTGCTCCTATAGTCAACAATTAACTCTACCAAAATTATAAATATGTTAACATTTTATAAGATATTTTATCCTGAGGTTGTTTTGTAGAAATAGTCCAAGCTAGATAATACTTCAAAGCTGAATTGAAGTAAACATCTTTCCATAAATCATCATCTACATTATAGGGTGTAAGATTTTTCTTTTCACTTAATTCACCTGTGTGTAACAGTGAACTTTATGGTATTGGGAGCAACAGAAATAAATTAATAGGAGGATTGAATAATGAAACCTTTATCTCCAGTTATTGTAAAAACAGTACATCCATTCTTTTTTGGGTTAAATGAAGCCTTATTTTAAATACTAGCTGACTAATAGCAGAATATAAATTGTCTCTTCCCACCAGCATTTTACTTCTGGGCTTTTTCTGTCATATTTCAAAAGGGTCTCAGATATGTGACTCCTCACTCCATTCTTTCTATAATAAAATGCTAAATCTGGCTCAGTGTGATACTATGAATCTAGAGATACAACCACATTTTCTCAGGAACCTATTAAATTCAGCCAACAGTAACTTATCATTAAATGCATCACTATAAAATATAGTCATTCTCAAATATATAAGCATCTAATGTGTGTAGCAAAACTTAAATATAATCTAAATATTGATAAGGATAATATTAAGCATGCCTTCTCATTCAGGCAGCTTTTAGTTAAAACTTTATTTTCCATCTTCCTACCATTATTTTTGGCCATCTACAAGAAAGGCATTGCTTCAATACTCCCAATTTATTCATTTTAATATTTGAAGAGTTATTTAGGGTATGACTATCACATTTGATATGATTTATTTAAATCCAATTAAAAAATCCAATCTGTGTTGCTATAGTATAATAAATTCAAACCAGTAAAAAGGGGTGTATTTAAACATAAAGACATTGTAACTAGGAAAGAACAATGCAAACATATGATTAGACATTCATTGAGACAAATTATAACTGCAATAACATGTATTGAAATATACATAATTACTCATAAAAATCAGTTATTTTATGAAAAGAGTACTTCTAAATTTACTAGTATCATAAAATATATTTATTGGGTAACTATCTAACTCTCCAATAAAATCTTTTAAAATCAATTTGGAATTAGAGATATGTGTATAAAACTAGGTGATGAGAAATATAAGATTGACTTAAGCACTATTTGTGTGTTATCTTTTCATTTCATGGATACCCTTGCAAGATAAGCATTTAGTTTTCTGTAATTAGAACATAAGATGTGATTTGAATTAATTATTTAGCAGAAGGTTTTCATTTTAAAGGTAAATGTATACATTCTAATCATAAAATTAATATATGATGGTCTCAGAATATAAATGTGAAAGAAAAAGGTTTAAAAAAAATATACAGTTCAACCAATACACAGTTCAACAATAAAGTGATTTTATTTTTTATTTTAAATTTTAACTTATTCTTCTTTTATACTATACATCCCAAGTACAGGTTCTCTTTCCTCCCTCCACTATTTCTCCCTCATCTTCCTTTCCCCCAGATCGTCATGGTCCCAGTCCCCACTTGCTTCCTTGCAGTAAAGAACAGGCCTCCCGGGGACATCAACTGAACTTTGCAAACGAGATACAATAAGACCACACATAAGCTCTCATATCAGGGCTGAGCAAGGCAACCCTGTAGGACAAAAAGGGTCCCATGAGCAGGCAAAAGAGTCAGAGACACCGTCACTCCCACTAGCAGGAGTCCCCTCAAAGGACCAAGCCAACAACCATAACATATACATAGGGTACCTAGCAAAGACCCATGCAGGCTCCCAGATTGAACTCAGTCTCTATGAGTTGATTTCACAGCACATCCTGAGATTTTAAAGTGGTCACCTCTGGTCTTTCTCCTGGTTTGAAGTAGAGACGATTTTATCTACCATATGGTGCTATCATATATTCTTCATTCGTCATTGTACGTATCCTGATAGAAGTAGAGGGAGCGGCACCTACTGGATATCCCAAATGTGTGTGTGTTTTGTGTGCTGCTTTCCATTTATTCCTTACACTGTAACTCTTTATGAAGCAAAAATGGCGATTTCATTTCACTTATTCTCTGAATTTCAGCCACATTGCATTAAAATTGGGTATTGTGCTTAATGTTTATATATTGATTCTTGGATTACTCCCAGGGTCCACAACATTTTTGTTAATTTTATTTAGTGTTATGATAGAGGACCTGGTACATTCATATTTTTTAACATTCTTTCCCGAAATACTGTGGAAATAAAATGGAAATTAATTTCCTTTTTAATTTTGTTCCAGTGATTTTCAAATATTAAAATTTACTTCCTTGGTTTTCTTTACATGTAAAAGGCTCCTGTCCCCTTCACTTATTTGTGAATTTCTTTGGTATCGCCCCATAATCCTGCTTTATAAATGTATGGTAGGTTGTAGAAATGAAAGGGGTAGAAGTATCCTTTGAATGTTAGTTGCAGCGATGAATATGATCAGTGGGAAGAATTAAATAATGTATCAAAATAATATTTTATATAGACAAAATTTTAAATAAAGGGGGTTTTAAACAGGACTAAACTTATAGAAAAACAAAAGATTTACATGGATTGTCTATCTCAAATACAGATGAGAATATTTAACATAGAAAACATGTAGACAGAATTGACAAATTCACGTTCATTGACGCAGAGAGAGCTTTGTCCAGAGATTTTAGGTTGGTGGACTGCATTAAGGTGGAAACAAAACAAAACAAAATAAAACCAAAACACAAGCAGGTATTAGATGAGTTGATCAAAAATAAGGTTTAGGGTCATCCTCATGGATTCATGGTTATTTCCCTAGCAAAAGGTTTCACCCTATGCTCATAATGGCTCCCTCTGTCAAGAAACCTCTTTCATTGGTCTCCCACTCCATTTCTTCCCCAACTCTACCATCCTCATGTTCTCATCTCTAATCCCCTCCTTTTTGCTGCCCCCTCTAGCCCTAAGGAATCCACAGGGAAAAGACCCTTAGACCCCTGCTAAGACTCCTAGTAAGAGTAGGGAGGGTTCTTGAACTGGCCTTCCCCTGGAATCAGATTGGTGACTACCTTAACTGTCATCATAGAACCTTCATCCAGTAACCGGTAGAAGCAGATGCAGAGATCCACAACCAAGCACCAGGGCAAGTTCCAGGAATCCAGTCGAAGAGAGGGAGGAGGGATTGGCAAGAGGTGGAGGATTCAAGATGGTGATAGGGAAACCCACAGAGACAAATGGTGCAAACTTTTGGTAGCCTATGGCCTGTAGACCCCTGACAGCTGTGGAGCCTGTATGTGACTTAACTCGGCTCTCTGCATTTGGTGACAGTTGTGCAGCCTGGTTTGTTTTTGGGGACCCCTGGCAATCGGACCAGGATCTATCCCTGGTGCATGAGCTAACCTTTTTCCATATGGTGGGATTCCTTGCTCAACCTTGCCGGGGGAGGCGGGCTTGGTCCTGTTTAAACTGAATGTGCCAGGCTTTGGTGACTCCCCAGTGGAAGGCCTTACCCTTCTGAGAAGTGGATGAGGGGTGGGTTGAGGGAAGGTGAGAGGAGTTGGAGTTGGGGAGAGTATGGGAAATGTGGTTGGTACGTAAAGTGAATAAAAATTCCCCCCAAAATAATCACACTATTGACAATAAAATAAAAGAATAAGTTTTAGGTTACTAATAGATTTACCAGTCAGGATTAGTAGAGAGGGCTATTAAGTCTAAATGAATCTTAGTAGTTTTAGAAAGTAGAACTGTGATTTAGGAATATTAATTTTTTTCAGTTTTGTTCCATCTATGGGCACAATTAAATACATGAGCATACTGTTCAGAGAGTTAAATGTTCCTGGACAACCAGCCTACTGCTCCCTTCCTTCCATAGGAGAAATCTGTGACACAGCAAGACTTTTATGTCTTCAATGTCACACACTGCTTCCAACCTTCCTTGTGTTTCTGATAGTTATAGCCCTGTGCTGAATATTCTCATTAAGGATCATAGCTCTCAGTGCCTATGGTATCAGGACTGTCTTCTATGGCTGACCTCTCTTTAATTAAAATTGTGGTGGCCTGCTTTCTTAAAGCACTTAATGTCCCCAGGATTCCTTGACAATTAGCCTTTACTTTTAGCTTCATAAAATCTCTTAAGGGTCTTATTTTCCAGTGGCCGAACATAAACTTGCAGGGTTGTTCTTCTCTCTGCTACATGCTACTGAAGCCAATAGACACAGTGTTTTAAAATTATGACACAGTTTTTATCTCTTACATAAGCAATTGGAAATTATACTGGACTTCAGTGATGCCTATCATTCTTTCCTCTTCACCTATTTCAGGGCACAATATAGGATTGCATATCAACATTTTCTTAAAATTTTGATATGACCTTGTGCCATGTTTTGTCCAGTAAACTGTAAGCACAATTCTTATATGTCCTGTATTATATTTGCTGCACAACTTGTATCTCTCATGGTATTGCCCATTGATATCCTGAAGGTGGTGAAGACCAAGTCATTATGGACGAATGGTGCGCAAAGTAAGAAACAGACATCTGTTGATTTAGGCCACTGAGAGTTGGAGATTATATCTTATGCATAAATGTCTAGTTGAACCTGTTGGAATATTAATAGGACCTATGATTGGGTAAATTTATGAAGACCAACATGATCTATAACATGATGTTGATAAAGAGGCAAGGGCATCAGCTTTCATGCCAACTCTGGGTTTAATGATGGGCACAGAAATTTGAATACTGGTGTTCATTGAAACATCGTATTTTATCATGGGCTCCAACAGTTCTTACTGAATTATCCTGCCTACTGCAGTGATAGCAGACTGAGGAGTGCTGGCGTAGCAAAGACAACACAGCTGCCAGAGATATAAGATGCAGACCACATAAACTCAAGACACCACTAGAAATTTCATGAACATGCAGCATTTCAGAAGAAATCAAAACCCTTAGATGCAGCAGAAGCAGGCGTACTTTTCAGAAGCTGCCCCAGCAAAGAAAAAGCCCTCAGAGACAAAGACCTTGCAGGAAATAGCCTGTCTTTCCTTTGCAGATAACAGAGAGAAGCAGAAATGTAGGCTATATATTATAAACAAATTAACAAAATTACTAAAATTAAGCTAAAACTGGACTTGTAAGGGTTTTCTCAAACTCCTTAGTTATGAAGCTAACTTAAATTATTAGTGGGACTGGAGAAAGGGCTGAGAAATCTTCTCTTCCAGAAGACCTGAGTTCCATTCTTAGCACCCACCTGGCTGCACATAACTGCCCATAATTATAGCTCCAATAGATGTATTTTCTTGATTTAGCTTCAAGAGACACCCATAGTCAAATATACATGCCCCCACACATTCAAGATCATCACTAAAGCAGTCCCACCATCTCCATAGGTGAATACATCCTTCGCGGTCCTGACTTCCTTGCTCATATTCTCTTTCCTTCTGCTCGTCATTTGGACCTTGGGAGCTCAGTCCAGTGCTTCAATGTGGGTCTGTCTCTCTCTCCATCCATCAGCAGATGAAGGTTCTATGGTGGGAGCCTAGTATGTTTGGAGGCACATTTTCCTAGACCTGGATGGAGGGGAAAGGCCTTGGACTTCCCACAGGACAGGGCACCCAGACTACTCTTACGACTAGAGAGGGAGGCGGAGGGGGAGTGGGGGAAGGGGGAGGAAAATGGGAGGATGGGAGGAGGTGGAAATTTTTAATAAATAAAAAAATATAAAAAAAATTTTAGACAAAAAAAGATCATCACTAAAATAAAATAAATCTCCAAAAAGATGTTACTGGTACCATCATATGGAGCTCTTGGGTACATTCATCTTTTTAAAAAATATCTTTGTATTAGCCTGTTACTGTGATAAAAATACTAAAGAAAATTAACGGTGAAGGAAAGATTTATTTTACCTCATGGTTTAAGCTTAAATTCACTTGGCTTTGCTGACTCTGTCTTATATTAGAATAAACTATAAGGGCAACAGGAGCAAGTAATGATGGGGAGTTTGCTCCACTAATGAAGGCTGGAAAATGTGCTGTTTCTAAAGCCCCCCTTTTTATTGATTGATTTTATTGAACTCTACATTTTTCTCTGCTCCCCTCCCTTGCACTCCTCTCCCCTTCAACCCTCTCGCATGGTCCTCATGCTTCCAATTTACTCAGGAGACCTTGTCTTTTTCTATTTCCCATGTAGATTGGATCCATGTATGTCTCTCTTAGGCTCCTCATTATTGTTTAGGTTCTCTGGGACTGTGATATGTAGGCTAGTTTTCTTTGCTTTATGTTTAAAACCACTTATGAGTGACTACATATGATAATTTTCTTTCTGGGTCTGGGTAACCTCACTCAATATGATGTTTTCTAGGTCCATCCATTTGCCTGAAAATTTCAAGATGTTATTTTTTCTGCTGCGTAGTACTCCATTGTGTAAATGTAACACATTTCCCTTATCCATTCTTCAGTTGAGGGGCATTTAGGTTGTTTCTAGGTTCTGGCTATGACAAGAAATGCTGCTTCACCAACCTCATATCAGACAGAGGATTGATCTCCAAAATATAAAAAGAACTCAAGAAACTGGTCATTAAAAGAACAAAAACTCCAATAAAAAGTGGAGTACAGACCTAAACAGAGAACTCTCAGTAGAGGAATCAAAAATGGCTGAAAGATGCTTAAGGAAATGCTCAACATGTTTAGCCATCAGAAAGGCAAATCAAAACAACTCTGAGATTCCATCTTACACCTGTAAAATGTAATCTTACACTTATGCTTGAGAGGTTGTGGGGTAAAGGAAATAAATACTCTTGCATTGCTGGTGGGAGTGCAAGCTGGTACAACCCCCTTGGACGTCAGTGTAGTGATTTCTCAGAAAATTAGGAAAAAACCATCCTCAAGACCCAGCAATACCACCTTTGGGTATATATTCAAAGGATGCTCAGTCGTACCACAGGACATGAACTCAACTATGTTCACTACATGAGTTTTCTAACTGAAATGTTACTGTTGTGTTATTTTGCTTTATCTGAAGGTATCTGATTAATAATGTTACTTGTTTGCATCACTGTCAAGCACATATTTAGCACCTGGTTATTGATTTTCCAAATCTTTGTTGACTAAAATGTAAAATATTTAGATGCAAAGAATGAATTTTTGTCTTCATGGGTTATATTCAATTTTCGATATTTTAAAACTTACCCAGAATGTTTTCATGAGTTTCCCATAAAAACTATGTAAGTATTTAATATCAATAAATTATCTTAAAATGAGTCTCATTATAGATGAAACCACTAGCCCCTCCTAGATATAATTTGTCTTGTGCATAATTAGTTTCTGTAGTGAACAATGCTTAAGTGGGGCTATAATTAACAAGAAATGCAAATGAGTCATTGAATTATTAGAGATATTATGTATTTGGATTTAATTTTTCTCTAGCAATAGACCTTGGAAATTTTCTAATATATATGAGTCAGAAAGGAACATGGGTCGGTCACTCAATTTTTTTCTTGTTAATGCAAAAGTAGTATTCTTTCAGAAAATGCTAGCAAAATGTCAAATTCTAAATTCTGTTTGTAATACATATAATTTTTAATAATGTGATTCTAAAAAATATTTTGTGAAATATGATAAATAAATTCAGACTCCCCCTTGCTCTTTCTTTAGTGGTTCTGTGGAACCCAATGTTTTGTGTTTATCTTGCTGTTCATCCATGTTACTCATGCTTTTAACCAGTTAGACACTTCAAACATGCATAAAGGGCATGTCCATGATGTTTTCTAGTGAACTACCAACATCCTTTTAAAGTTATTACTGAATGACATAGAGTATGCTGAAATGCACAGTTTGGCAGGATGTTTGCAATCTCATTTCTGAAGGGTAGTTATTTAAACTATTTTAAATCACCCTATCCGAAACACAAATGCAAATTACATTTCCTTACAAATTTTAAGAATAAAATTATATACCAAGGTTTTCAAAGATCATCTCATGAATAACCTTCTTTAAACAATTCACACATATTCCACAATCCAATTACAATTAAAGCCGCACATCATTGAAATATGTAAATAGTGTGTCCTTAGCAAACACTATATTTCTATTTTATGTACTGTTTCACTGAACATTTAATTAGAGTAAATCTTAGAGAGATATAAATTAGCTGTAAATGGAAGCATATTAGCAAAGTCCATGCCTGAGAGTAGAGTAAGGCGATTTGATTTTGCCAGCCAAGAACAAGAGTAATCATCTCTCACTTTCAAACTTATTTGAACATATGTTAAAAACTGAATTTAATGGCTCCAAACACAATTTCATATGATGTATAAATATATGTATTGACTCTGTCTATATACATATATATAGGGAGAGTCAATGTATATTGATACATTTGATTAAAATCTGCAAGGTAATTAATATTTTAAGATTTTTATTTTATTGAAAATGGAGTTTTTCTTCATACAATATATTTTGACTATAGTTTACCATTCTACTCCGCCCAGTTTCTCCCTGCCTCATTTTCCCTCCAGATCTACCTTTTTATCTCTCATTAGAAAAGAAAAAGCTTCTAAGATTACAACCAAACATGATAAAAATACAATATACTAAGAAGAAACGAAAACTTTCATATTAAAGTTGGACATGGAAATCAACGTGACTTCTCCATTTTCATTGCGTTGTGTGGGTGCTGTTCTTGGCAATGGGGCCTTGCTGTCCGTTTGTGGAGAACAGTCTGTCTTAGGAATAGCCCGGGTTGTTCAGGGATTTCTGTTCTATCCCTTTGTCCAGCACCTCAACTGAATGAAAAATTTAAAAAAAATCACACAAACTGCTTAACATGTTAATTAAAACAAAACGAGCCACTTTGCAGTCTCCATAAACTAACTTTAATTTCTCCGTCTTCAAAATACTAATTCTTTCATTTGCCTCTACAATTAAAAATTACTAAAATTGTGTGTGTGTAATCATTTAATTGGAAAGCCAAAGATATCTTCAGTTATTATTGTGTCATAAACTTTTTAAGACATCTAAACCTTTCTTTATCTTGAAATCTTATATTTGACCTCAAATTCTCTTTTATTTAGATTTTCCAAAATAACATCTCTGTTTACTTGGTCCTTCTTCAGCTGAACCTTAGATCTGAAGATAATGAGGTGTGTCCTCAACACTTGATCCATCGTTTTGTATCTCATGGCTGCCCATTTTATTGCCGTGGCCTCAATATTGTCTTCCTGTATTAATGTAAACATTTGGATGATGACACACACATGAATTAGCTACAGATATTGCATGTCTGGCCCTCAAATACTTTTCAAATAATAAATATTTGGTTTGAATAAACTGGAGCTTCCTTCCAGATGATCATATTAATGTGCTGAGTTGTCTGTTTGATATTTCCTCTTTTCCTATCTTTTACAATTTGTGTGAGTTTTTTATTTTTTTTTTTTGCACGTGTATACAAGTGTCTCATGCATGTCTGGTATCTGCAGAGACCAGACCAGAAGAGGGAGTCAGATTCCTTGGAATTATAGATAGCTGTGAATTACCATGTAGATTCTCTGTATTGAACACAGGTCCTCTGGAACAAAAGCCAATATTCTTAATTGCTGTGTTACCCCTCAATTTGATATTTTCCATATTCCCCTAAATATTATTTTTGAAGCCCAAAGCTTGACTAGATTTATCTTTCCAATTAAAATCCTCCAACCACTTCTTTCTTTATGTCTATTAACTATATATTAGTGAAGTCATGGGTCAAATTAAGTATGTCTTTCCCAGGCCAGAAATCTGAAGTCATATCTTTACTTTTTAGCCCCTTGTTTGTATGCAGTGAATCACCAAAACCTCACTTGAAAATATTTCACTTCTTTCTCCTTGCTCTCCATCTCTATTTCTACGTTTGCCTTTTGGCCATATAGCCTATATAATGTGCTCCAAAAATATTTAATATTTGACTCCTTGCCTTCAGTTCCCTTGGCTTGGTATTGACTTCCCAATCCTACAAATACACAAGTACATACATGCACTAGTTTATGTCCTTTTGATGGGACAAAAAAGGCCTATGTGAGTCTTCCACTGGGTCTTGAGCCAAAAAGGCTTTTAGTGATTTGGACTTAAATAGATTTCCAAGCCTCTCACCAGTGATCCCCACAGCTGCAACCTTGTACTCTGTCTGATTGTAACACTGAAGACTTTTTTCTGTTGTTGTTGTTATTTATGCTTACAAATTGTTGAACTGTGAAGAATTTAATGTCCTCCTTTATCCTTTAGGTGATTGGCAGAGTTTCTTTTTCTTTTCTGAGAATTTTTTGTGTAAAACCTCACCTAATAATGTTCAGCTTAAGGTAAGCAATGACAAAGCATAAAATAATGTGAAAAAAATCAGAAAATAACCAAGTATTTTCTGAGAAAGAGAATCAATTGAATAACACTTTTTTGTAGCTATATTCCTGGAATTTATTTTTCTCTATCATCTACATCTTAGTCATTTTTTTTTATTGCTGTGAAGAGACATGATAGCCATGACAGCTCTTACAAAAGAAGACATTCAATTAATGGTGGCTTATACTTTCAGAGATTTAATCCATTGTCACCATGGCAGGAGCATGACGACACACAGGCAGACAGCTGGAGAAGTAGCTGAAAGTTTCTACAGCAGTAGCAGGAAGAGACAGTAGTGGGCCCAGCTTGGGTTTTGAAATCCTGAAAGCCAACCCCCAGTCCCAAACATCCTCCAAGAAGTCTACACCTACCCTCAAAAGACCACGCCTTCTATTCCTTTTCCATTAGTGCCACTCCCTGATAACTAAGTGCTTATATATAATGAGACTGTGGGGGCCACTCTTATTCAAACCACATCTATGTATATATGTATCTATCTATCTTTTTATAATCTATCCCAAAATCTATTTATACCATCACCACCTATCAACTATCTACAAATAGTACACTCTTAAACAAGAATTATTTTTAAGTCATGCAATGTGATTAATTTTATGGTATACTATGTTGAAACTGTTATGTACTCAATAATTTATTTGCTTTCTTCATATACTTATTAGAATCAGCTTACAACTGTCAACAAGAAAATAATCCCACTGAAATTTTGACTGACTGCTTTGTA
The DNA here is from genome assembly GCA_001685075.1 of Bramus lutescens. Classification (NCBI taxonomy): domain Eukaryota; kingdom Metazoa; phylum Chordata; class Mammalia; order Rodentia; family Cricetidae; genus Bramus; species Bramus lutescens. The sequence goes on along the minus strand of LOEQ01003262.1, from coordinate 69,647 downwards.
CTTGTGGTTTATATTGGATAGAATTAACATATTAATAATACTAGTTATTTTAAGCATAAATGTGATATAAATTTTCACTTATTTGAGTCCTTAATTGCATAAGAGTGGGTTGTTTGTTTTTTTAGCATAAAAATCTTTTCTATATCTCATTATGTTTACATTTAAATATTTTATTAGTTTTGCTACTATAAATGATAGTGCCTAAAAGTTGACTTCCAAATAGTTGTTGAAATATCTGCTCAGTGTTGCAGCAATCCTTCCTCTATCATCCCTCAAGGAGGAAGTTGCCATTCAGAATTTCACTGTGAAAAGGAATGAACTTTGTTGATTGTATTTATCAGACTAAGGAATTTAATTTCTAATCCCAGTTGGTTGTGATTTGATCAAAAACAAATACTTTTCATGCATATGTGAATATATGCTCACATTTCTCTTTAGAACCTTTAGAAGGTTTTTCAGATTTGCTTTCTTGTTGCCAGTTAGCAGCCTCAGCATCTTTGTCTTATCTGAGTCTGGTTCTAAGTGGTACCTCAGTCTTTAGATGGCTTCTGGAACTTTTCTTCATTTTTGTTCTCTTTCATCCTCTTTAGCTTTTGTATTTTTGTGGTGCAGGAATAAAAGCTGTTGACTTGTACACTTGAGCCTAAAATGGGCATATATTATTCTCTAGTAGATCTACAGTATAGGGGTTTGGGTCATTCTGTTCAGATTCGGGTTGTTCTCATCTTGGCCATTCTCACTCTCCATGGGATTTTAGTACTTCCTGATGGAATTTCTATACGTTGTGCAAACACAGTCTGTTTTCCACATGTTCGTAGATTTAAAATTAAATTTAATATGTTAAGATGGTCAAAAACCCATTTAAAGGTTATTATTAGACTACTTGATAATGTCTTGATTGAACTATAGTTTCAGTAATTATTTTTCTAGGTTTCCTTCATTTTGTTTCTTCATAGATATTTAATAATTTTAGTTGCACTATCATTTGAAGAGTGAGATTTTGTTTCATTTTTATTTAATTTTTAACTTAAGTGCCAATGCGGTCTTGACCTACTCTGGTTATCAAATCAGTTAATGCACATGGAAGCTCTCTCTCTCTCCATTTCTCTCTCTCTGATATGCACACTGACAAATGTTGTTTATGCTTTTCTCATAGAATAGATATATTTATTAATAAATATTTAAAGTGACTAACTTAATATTCTATTTCTCATGACTTTTCTTATTTTTTTCCTGTTTAAGAAATATTTTTCAATTTTATAAGTGAGCATACTTAGGTAACAACATTTTAGTCTAAATATTTTTTAAATAAAAATCTATCCCATTATCTTATATTTTTAGTTTTCTATTTTTAAAATTTATACTATATTTATTCTATTTTATTCTGTTGCTTCTATTTTAAAATTTCTATTATATTCTACTGTTTATTTTGCATGAATTTGTGTATTGTGTAGCTGAAGTCCAGGCATAGCATTCACCCACATCCATGTACATAAACAGACATACACATGTGTGTGTACACACACTTACAATAATAGTAATAAATAAAACTTAAAACATTTTAAAGTAATGAGGTGACAACACTTAAGATGCATTCAGCAGCCCTGTTAGTGAGTTTTATTTTGGAGTCATCCTGCATATAACTCAGTGACATATATGTAATTTTAAGGGTTTATTGTCTTTCACTAGAAGGAATTAAATTTTGGAGAAACAAAGGCTTTTAGCTTTTGTGTTCATTGCAATATTCACAGATTGTAAAATAATGCTTACCACACAGGGATCTTTCTTCAATCAGTGATGAAATATTGAAGGTTTTGTTCTAGTCAAATGAGAGAATTCCCTTTATCCATCAGGAATAGTTTATATTTTCTTATCATTCTCCAGCTATAGCTGTGATGTAATGACCTTTTCTGTAACGCTCTGTTGGGCACTTTGCATCACTTTTATAAACTGAATGATATTATACTCTTAAATCTCACTTGAAAAATTTCTTGTCTTTTTCTCTTCAATAGATAATAGATTCTTTGATGAAGAAGATAACATTTAGGTGTTTTTGAGAACTTAACACCTAGTAGTAAAACATGTTATTAGCAGAAGTTCAATGAGTATTTCATGAATCCACTAGGTATTACTCTCTTTTCAACATAAATTATTTGAATAAGCCAGTGTTTATTATGTATAAAAATATCAAGTTTTACCATGCTTATTTTCCTTCTAATAAACTACTTTGCTTATGTGTACTCTTAAATAGATTAGTCACTGTCCCTAGGAACTAAGGATACTAATTTTTATTACATCACCAGTGTAAATAATCTCTGTAGTTTCAAGGTTAATATTGAATTAGCTAGTTTTAAATAGAACTCATTAAGGAAGGATTGTCTTATTTCACTAAAAGACAGCATAATTCAAGTCTGGAAGTTATAAATAAGATAGTGTTCACAGTACTAGCTAGTCTGAATTTCAGTTTGGATACTTAGCATGTTAATTTATACAAATGTATTCTGAATTAATATGTTCTACATCCAGCAGGGTGTGAGGAAGTTATAAGAATGTTTCTTCATTGACTTTATAAAGTGGATATGTAAATACATAAATACATAACCATATCCAGGGAATAAGTCATAGCAAGATGTAATAAAATATGAGCAGTATTAATAGATTTTTTAAAAAAATAATGCTTGCAAATCTATAACTGGGATACACATAGGTAAGACAAAGATGACATTAGTTCAGAACCTGCCCAGTGCAGGGGAACTGGAGACAAGACTTTCAAATCTGATGTAAGGAGGGTCATCTGTCTATGTGTTACTTTCATTGGTTAATAAAGA
>LOEQ01003262.1:55866-66809 GCA_001685075.1 Bramus lutescens | reverse complement strand
GGGCCAGGCAGTGCTTAAATGAATACAGTTTCCATGTAATTATTTCGGGTGTAATGTTGGCGGGAAGCAGCCCGCAGTTCCTTCTACACAAATCAATGCTCTACACCTCTACTCCTCTGTTCAGGTCTGTGACTTGAAGGTAAAGAGCATTCCTTACTAAGAGATTCAGTGATGGGTGGATGAAGTGATTTTTTAAAATGGTGCATATAAATAATGTGGGTTTCTCTAATTTGAGACATAACTAAGGCCTTCAGGCACAATAAACGACAAAACCCAATAATGATTGTCCATATATTAAGTCACAGGGGAATTCTAGGCTATCCATAAATGGATTCCCATTCCTTACTGATTTTATGATTGATTGTAATCTTTGAAAAATGATGCCAACCTATATAGCATAAATATTTTAATTTTATGATACTTGCAAGGCGTTGAAAAAACAATAACAAGTTTTACTTAAAAGGGGCAGCAGCGTGGGAGAAGGCTGGAAGTGGTTTGTGAAAGGAAATGGACAGTAAGGGTGGGTAAGATCTGAATACAATGTATTAACGTAGGTGAGTACCAATGAATGAACACACCTATCTAAAGTGAAAAAAGTAAATTGCTTTCCTGATAGAGGATGATTGGAGATCACCTTCAGGCAGCAAGTGACTTAATTATCCTAACATGTTCTTTGAAGAATCTTAGATGTTGATTAGGTTTTTTTTCCAATAAATCTTCCCAGTAATGGGTTAAAAATTCATCCTGGAAAATAAGGGAGCTGTACTGTGTTGTTGTATACATGAGTTCTGCTTTGTGGCAATCCTGCATGTAGCTCATTCACATATTTGTATTTTTACGGGCTTATTATCTTTCACTACAAAGGTGTCCTCTGAGTATTCAGTAGCCAACAATGAGAACATGAGCTTGGTAATTAGAGAGATTGTTGGAAATACTGCTTTCAAAGAATCCTTGCCAGTTCTCACACATATACTAAAACCACAATGTCATTTATCATTAAAAGTCAATGTTTATCTTTTAAGCAAGTATGCTTTCAGTGTGGCAATCCAAACATATTAAATGCCAGTGATAATTTAAGAGTTTGTTTTTTGTTTCCACATGTCCTTCTTTGAACCAGCTGTAGGCGAATTTGGCAGGTTGCCCATAAATAAGGGAAAAGGAAAATCACAGTTTAGAACATTTCCTTTATAATGACATTTTGTCAGCTGATTAATCTTTTCTGTAACACAGCTAAATAACACCATATGTTAGCCATGAGTTTATTGCTATAAGATATCAGAGAGATCTACCACATGATAAATGATTGGGATATATTCTAGCTGAAAGTGAGAGAATAAATGTTGTTGGAATCTTGTTTCCCAAATCATTTAGGTAGTTTGAGGATATGAAATAGATCAAAGAAATGAGTGTTGTCTTCAGAGAACAGGCAAACACTTTGTAAGTTAACCTTTCTGAGTTAAGTCTATGTAGGTAAACACAACTTTTCTTTGAACATATGTGGACTGAATTTTTGTAGAGGCAGACATTCTTTTGAGCCCTTAATGACTTGAAATTTAATTAAATGCTGATGATTTTTTGAATAACAAAAAGTTAAAATATATTTTAGTTTGTTTATTAATCAAGGCTTGAAAAGAGAATCAACAAATTTGTCCTCCATATATAGTTCTAATTTTAAAATACAAACAGTGACAAAATAATACAGAGCAGGAGAAGAATACTTTAATTGGGAATTACATTCTATCCCATTTTACTCAGTAATTGAAGTCACTAAAGATAGTGATTATTGAATGCCTGTTTTTTGATAGAATTCAAGGATGCAGTGGTAGCTAACATTGGGGAAACCTTATGCATACAGAAATCTTACTCTTCTAAGAAGCCAGGAATGAATAAGTAAGGTAAGAATGAATAAACAAGTCAGAAATTCAAAATAATATCTTGCATTCTACCATTTGATAGTGAATAGCTTCCCAAATGGATTATTACCATAAGCGATTATGAGTCATTACAATGGATACACATAATCCTTAAAAGCATTAAAGTTACAAATGAAAGAAAATGTTACATAGCCTAGAAACTATTTCAGTCATTCTCTTCGTGATACCCAAGAACCTGATCTTTTATTAGGTTCATTTTAAACATAACACATTGTGACAAATATATATGTGTTAATTATAGAAATATTTCACATTACCTATAAAGAGAAAAACTGAACTGAAATCACTTCTTTAATCTCTTCAGTTATACTTTATTCATTAGTTTACTGAGCATATACTTAGGAGGACCAATATAATTCAGGTTAAGAATCTAGATTATGACTTTCTGGCCCAAAACTTATTTTTCCTTTTACTAGTTAATGTCCATGGCCTTTTCAGTTTTGCAAGGGTATGGAATGACTTACAGAATTGGGAGAATACACTAAGACAACTCTTGGTATGACAGGGACATCCTTGGGCAACCCATAATATATCATGAATTATTCAATCCCTTGCTCTTGAGTATGGATGAAGCTTTTCATGTTCTTAACCAACACAAGATAGAAAATATGATGGCAAATAATTTACCAAACAGTGCAAAAAGAATGACTGGATAGCTTCAGCGAAGCAGGATAATGGTTTGTTTATAACACAGAACTTTAGAGTTCTTTGCTAGGAACTGAGGCAGTGTGATGCCAACGGTATGTGAGAAACTAGAAACAAAACACACATGGAAAGAATGCACAGTGTTAGCAATCCACAAGAGATTGGAAGCATCTTCTTCTACAGTATACTCGCGGCTAAAGTGCAGTTCTGATGACGTATGATTACTGCTTTGGAAAGCCCTCCATGAAGGAAGCACCCTTCCACCTGGAAGCAGTGCCTCACTTTAGGATCTGCGAAAAGGACAAGATAATATCCTTTAATAATATCATGCATGGTGTGTGAACCTATCAGGTTGTGGGGGATTTGTTGTATAACAACTCAAATCGAATATAAGAGGAAAAGGCTTAAAAGAACCCTGCAAAATGTAAACATTCAATAAATTGCAGCAATTGTTGTCATACATGTTATGACCTAGGGATCGGGATGATTGCCTTGAGAAAAGAGGAAAAAGTGATCTTCACCCTTCTCACATCAAGCATAAAGAGTTTCTAATGATATGAAGGCACCCTTAATTCAGGGAGACTCGGGGTTTTCTGGGACTACCAGAAATGGAAGAGCATATACAGCAGGTTAATCAAGGACGACTTTCCAGACATGATAACATTGGGCTAAGTTGTAAATGATAATCTTCTCTTTTTTTGCAGCATGGATATCATTAACTTGATCAACCACTCATTTTTTCTTTGGTCTGTTAAAATCCAAGTGTCTTCTGAAGTCATTGACTTTTTTCTGAAGTTCTTAGATGAAAGTCTGGGACACAGTGAATGTTTAACAACTATTTCATGAATCAATGCATTAATTATTTCCGAATCTACCATGTGGGTAAACTTAAGAATGATCCTCTTCATAGAACAAAGATGCTAAAATGTTTGCTGACATAGTACATAAGGACAACAATTACAAATCTAAATCTAAAATGTAAGCTCATTGAATAAGTCATCAAATAAATGTATTTTTAAATGGAAATTGTAACTTTGGCAAGAGGATTTGGATATAGGAACAGGAGTAATTGACATCTGCATAATTCTGGATAACAGGGGGTGTTGTTATCAGTTCCTTCTTTCTGAGACACATGCATTCTTGTCTGAACACAGTACCTCCTTCTCAACTAGTCAGTGCCTTGGGGTCTACTTACTTCTAGAACTAAATGTATCAAACGGTTTCAGTGTGTTCCTTTCTTCACTCCTATTAGGTCCCATATTACTGGGCAAATGACCAGTGTAATGGGTAAAATAGAGAGTTATCCCATTTGTGATGTGGGATGTTCTTCTATATATGTATTGCTTTTTATTGGTTGATGAATAAAGCTGTTTGCACCAATGGCTTAGTAGAGCAAAGCCATATATATATATTCCATCTAGCTCCTTCTCTCTCTGAAAGAGAGAGAGAGAGAGAGAGAGAGAGAAGGCAGAGTCAAAGTAGCCATGTAGCTGCCGAAGGAGGTGTATGTCATGTAGCTGCCCAAGAAGCAAGAGGTAACAAGCCATGAGCCTCATGGCAAAATATAAAATAATAGAAATGGGTTGATTTAAGATAGAAGAGTTATCTAGAAATATGCTGGAGACATCAGCCAAACAGTTTTGTAATTAGTATAGTTTCTGTTTGATTATTCAGGTCTGGGTGGCTGGGAATGAAAGAGCAGTCTCTACCTACAATTTGAGACAGCAATAAAAATCTATGTGTCTATTCCCTAATAAGTCCTGTACTCTGCAGATCCCATGGGCTTTGGGGTGAGTCAAGTGATTCTCAATTACAGACTGCAGATAGCTTGATTTTTAAGATGTTATTATATTTTAAATTACGTGTATGTGTGTGCTGGTATGTGCACATGAGTGCAGGTTCCTTTGGAGGCCATAAGTGGATATTGGATGCCCTAAATCTAGAATTACAAGTGGCTGAGAAAAGTGGGTGCTGGGAGCCAATGGATTCTCTGCAAGAGTATTGTATTCTTTTAACCATTGAGCCATGTTTAAAGCACTACTTTATAATTGTCACTATACAATAAGGAAACCTTAAAAGATATGTATAATTTTAATATCAGTTATTACTTCCTTTCTCCATTCAATCTAAAAGAATCTGGTTAAAATTAAGTCAAGTATTACAGATAACCTACGTTATAAATAAGAGCAAAGTCAAAATTTAGACTATGTCCCTTTTAAGATCTGTTTATCATATGAAGAAATAATCAAGGCATAATGATGCTGATACATTAAATAAAACATGACGCTAAAACACTAAAGCATTTATTTGAATGCATCATATTTCTCTAGATTCATTAAGTACTCAACTCAGAAATTTTGGTTATCTTCAAGATGGCAACTAGTAGTGACAGATTAAATCTTTTGATAACAGTGATGTAAGATTTTTGTATAATAATCTAATAAATTTAGAGTAATTATTTGCTTTTATGGGAAAAAAGATACTTAAATCTCTTAAGCTTTCTGTAGAATAAGAGGCTTTAAATGATTTTAGACATACAGCATAAAGAAAATAATAACAAAGCTAAAATTCTTCAGTGGGCTCAATGAATGGTCACCAAATAAATTCAGTTCTGCTTAAAAATATACCATTTTCAGTAGGTATTTGGATATTCATATATGAACCTCAATGTTTATAAGTCTTGAATTCTGAAAAAGAAAAGAATGGTCAGACATGCAGAATTTCACTAGCTAGTAGTTTAATCAGCAATGATAAAGTCTGAGAATCAGTTTTAGTGTATATTGCATGAATATTACAGTGTGAGGTACAAATCAAAAATCAATTATCGCACTTAGAAATATTAAACATGAAGTGCAATGCAGTGAAACTTAATTAAGTTCTGATGTAACAACAAACTAATTTGCATACTTATATTAATCTCCAAAATGATTTTGTTGCATTCAATGTAATTAAACCTGTTATTTTATGCAGGGTATACGGTGTTCAGTTTGCACTGAGATTTTTTTTAATGACTTTGATTACATGTTTCTACATACACTAAGAAATGATGGACCTTGCATATTTTCTTTAGCTTCCATTTTATCTCCACTCTGCAGGCCTCCAAACTCAAGGGCATGGAAATATGAAACCTTTAGGGTATTATTGCCTGTGGTACATGAGCAGCTTTCAGTAATGATCAGCTGCCCATCTAAAAATGGAGAAGCCTGATTTGTAGCAGGTGGTGATCCCAATAATGTATAGTCTTGTTACAGGTAATTTCAAGCTGCCAAGCTGTTTAATAGTCATTGGCAAAAAACTGAATATTTAATAACTAGTCCTTATGAGCCAGCAGGAGCCTACAGGATCCTGCCGTAGCACACTGTAGGATACCATTAAATGATATGCAGCGGGAGCTTGAATTACTAAGTGGTAAACTGTGGAGAGATAGTAGCAAATCATAAAGAAAATGAAGCTCCCCGAGGAGGTTATGAGGCATATTGAAAAATTGGAATTTTATGCTTTAAAAAAAGAAAGTATAAATACAACCAAAGTCTATTATTGGCATATATGGGATATGCCATAATGAAAATGCTTTGTACGATTAATATATGGCAATAAAAGAGAAATTAAAAATGGGAAGAGTCACCAGAGGATTTCAAGAGATAAGTAACAAAGACATATATGTTAATTAGAAAGATCCTGGTGACTGTTAAGTGGAATACCAATTAGAAAAGTTAAGGCCAGCAGCAGAAAAAGAGATTCAAACACTTTGAACACATGAGAATAAATACTGAAAGGTAGGGAAACACATTGGTGTGGATTGTCTGGAATGACAATTTCCACATCTGGGGTCTCACTACCTTGCTTGTTTCTTTTCTCTATTCTCTTAGCTCTCTATTGTTTTTGCTTGTATAAATTTTTAGAAAACAAAGATATTTCAAGAGTAGTTGATTGTTTTAGAAAGTATAAGGGATATTTATTTATCAGCAAAGACAGAACAAATATAGTGAGAACTGAACAGGTCTTATATAAGTCTAGAGAGAATGACATGCACCGACAGTCAGCCGAACTTCACAGCCAGGGTAGCTTGAGATCCCAGATATTGATTGTGGCCTGGGAATGATCTGCACAATCTTGGGTACATACTGGAGATTTTCACTTGGTTGTTCAAAAGGTGAGGATTCCAATCACAGAAGACATGTGCTACACACTAAATCCAGGATTCAGTGGGAGAAACTATCAAAAGAAGTAAAAGCAATGACCGATATCAGAGCACTGGACTGAGCTCCCCAAATCCAGTTGAAGAGTGGAAGGAATGAGCAAGGAATCCAAGACCATGAGGGGTTCATCCACTGAGACAGTTTGCTTGAGCTCCCCAACCCCAACTGGACTGGGAGTCAACTCTGAAGGGGGTTGACAGTTGGGGCAGACTGAGGGGCTACTGGATAGTGACACTGGGATTTGTCTCTATGGCATGTACTGGCTTCTTGGGATCCTATTCTCTTCGGATGAAGCCTTGCTCAACCTAGATGTAGTCGGGAGGGCCTTGGACTTTCCACAGGGTGAGATGCATGGCACTCNTTTTTAAGTAATAAAATAATTAATATAATAATAATAATAAAAGAAGTAAAACACTTGGTAAAACCAAAGATTTAGCTTACTATAAGACCAATAACATGGCTTATTTATTCGATGAAAATATATTCAGTACTTGAAATCATGGTTAAGTAAAGTTCTGCTATCAAAGAAAGGTGTATCTAAGCTTATGCATGTATATATTTACTTATTATTTTTTGAATGAGATGCAGGGCTTTCTGCAGGCAATGAAGAAGATCTACTACTGTGGTATATCTGCAGCCCCAGGATCAATGCTTTACTTCTGATTGACTGTCCAAGTGATACCTGATTAGGAACTTATAGCCAAGAAGATTTGAGGCTGTTCACATTAACATCATACCTGATTTTTTCAAAAGGAGATTTCCAGTATAATGCAACCTGCATTTTTTGTACAACCTACTCTGTGATAGGAACAATTTACTTAAGAATACATCAAAAATGAAATCTAAAATCATGCTTAGAAAGAGCAAATTTTTGATTACTTGTGTTTAAGGAGTTGGACACTAGATAGTATTCCATAAGATTAATTTATTAGAAATACTAGCATATATACCTTTCTTAAACATCCACAATATATTTTTAAAAGATAGACATTTGGCATAATATACATAGTATATAATTATTAGGATAATCTAATACTCATCAATATCAATGAATATATCAATTCTGTGTATATGATAAGTAGAAACTTTACAAAGACTTCAAATCTCAGGTACACAATAAAAGTGTCTGACTAAAGTTACAATAATTTAAATATGAATGAATTTTAAAGCAGTTTTAGATTAATGCTCAAATTAAAACATTCAACATTGATGATATTTTATGGTTAATACAAATGAAAGATTTAAAATGGATTCATGTAGTGCATGCCTTTAGTCCTAGCACTCAAATGGCAGAAGATTGATCACAGTAAGTAGAAGCCCAACTGTGTCTGCATCATGAGTTTAGCCCAGCAATGGTTACTTCATGGGACTCTGTTTCAAAAGTGTTTTTGAATATGCCATACTGTGGGGCAATGGTCTTGTACCCTTTGATTTAATAAAACATTGATTGGCCAGTAGGCAGGCAGGAAATATAGGTGGGACATCCAAGATAGCAGAATTCTGGGAAGAGAAAAGGCTCAGTCTGCAGTTGTCACCCAGACACAGAAGCAAGATGAGAATGCTTCACTCATAAAAGGTGGAACAGAAATCTCTGTCAACAAATGGTGACAACATAGACATCTACATCCACATAAAACCTGAGAGAGCTTGGGAAGTAATTCTAGACACAAAAGAATAGAGTTAAGCATAGTTTCTTGGTAGTGGCATTTTCTCAGGTGGGCTCTCTTTGCTAGAGGCAAGCACATCTCATTTAAGAGAGGCTTCCTGACTCAGCTTTAGTTGCAAAACCCTCGAAGCTCTTTTAAGAAGCCTCACCATTAAACACTTAAATTATGAATAGCTGACAGCATGCTTCTTGGTGGTGTCAGGGATCTTGAAACTCCACAGAGTTGGGGCAATAAACATGGCTCCTACCAATAGCTCTGCATGAAGCTAGACTCTCAGATAGCTAAGGAATAGGATGGAACCAGTCATCAAAGCCATGGCTTTAATCCTAGTCATATCATTTGACAAATTAAGGAGTCATGTGGTCAGAAAAGGAGAGATATACAGTAAAGATGGATTCAGATGACAAAAAAAATACCTTTAAACTGTTTAGAGTGAATTAAAAAAATATAAAGTCTTGGGAGAGAAAAGAAAAGGTTAAAATCCTTAAAAAAAGAAAGAAAAGAAAGAGAGTAGTTGGGTATGATAGTGCACACCTTTAATCCCAGCACTTGTAAGGCAGATCTTTGTGAGGTCAAGGACAGAATGGACTACAAAGTGAGTTTCAGGACAGTCAAAGATACATAGAGAAATGCAGTCTCAAAAAAAACCCCAAAAATTAAAATAAAAGAAATAAAGTTTAAAATAAAGCCTTGAAAAGATGTAAAATACACAGAGAATCTGGATACTGTATGTTATTGTGTTGTCTTTGAATGGTTTGATGCTGAGGAAAGGACAACAGCTGCTAAAAGACATTTGACTACAAATGCTGCTGGATTAATACAACATATATGTTGAAAATGCTTTGACTTCAAATTTTAAGTCAAAAGGTATGCTACTTTGGAGAAGAGGTTTTGCTTTGGTTTCCACAGTAAATGAGAGGCTGTGGATTCATTCTGGTTTAAGAAAAATCAAGGAAGACCTACCTGAAAAGTCTCCAATAGGAGCAGATGGCCCAGATAATCCAACATTTCAGAGGACCTCTGTTGAAGTTTCCTTTGTGTTTTACATCCAGAACAGCCTAAAGACTGCTGGCTGAGATGATCAAGCCTCACAGATTATTCCAGTCAGGACCTGACCATGATCCTAAATTCTCTTTAGGTCCCCATAATATTATCAGTGCCCACAATCAACAGGAAGTAGCTTAGATTCAGAATGGATTATGAATATTTGACTTTGTTTAAAGTGTTGGTTACAAGTTGTTACAGATAATGGGAAGGAAAATAGCTAAACAAAGGAGATCATATTCAGCGTCCTTGTTTTGAAAAAAAAAAGGGAAGGGGAAGTGCTGTGGGACAATGATCTTGTGCCCTGCAAAGATTTCTCACTTGTACTAGTTTAATAAAATAATGATTGGCCAGCAGCCAGTCAGAAAGTATAGGCAGGGTGGCTATAACAGGAGAATTCTTGGAAGAGGAAATGTTCATTCTACAGTCATCACCGAGATGCAGAGGAAGTAAGATGAGAATGCTTCTTGGATAAAAGGTACCAAGCCACATGGCTAACACAGGCAAGAGTTATAGGTTAATGTAAGATATAAGAGTTAGTTAGTAAGAAGCCTGAGCTAATAGGTCAATCAGTTTAAAATTAATGTTAACCTCTGTGTGTTTTTGAATGGCTGTGGAACCAGGCAAAATAGAAATCTTTGTCAACAATAAAATACAAAACAGTTTCTAAAAATAGGGGATGAATTTTTAATGTTTAATATTTTTATTTTTAAAATTGATAACTCTTTCAACTAGAATGTTAATAAAATTCTGGTTAAAGTATATTCTAGAGAGATGATTGCTGTTTTGTGTTGCTGAGTATCAGGTATGTTTCGGGATTAATGTATAGTCCATAGTTTGGACTATGGAAAATTTGTCATACTCTTAAGTCATTAATTTTCATATAGCACATGCTAAAACAGTGATATTCAATGTGCTGTTTATTGAATTATTGTTGACTAATTATATGTTATCTAGTAAATATAAACTTCCAGCAAAGGTATTGATTATGTTTAATGCATCCATGTTTCAAATGAGGGGAGTGTGGTTTGAGGAAAGAAATAGACTAGAGGCAGAATATAGAATCAGGAGTGCATCCAGTAAATATTATTCAATGTTCTTTTATACACCAATCCAAAAAGGGAGAAGGCAAGAGATTTCTTGCCATGATACAAAGAAAAAAGTAATTTTTCCACACATCTCCAAACATCAAATAACCACACATTAGGCCAAACTATTTTTTTGTCTAAGCAAAAAAATTCTGTAACCACACCTTAGATCAAAACATCCTGCCATCATTGGGCGGACTGAGAAACCAATGATAATGACATTGGGTGTTGATTCTACTGCATGTACTGGTTTTTTGGAAGCCTAGTCTGTCTGGATGCTCACCTTCTTAGACCTGGATGGATGGGGGAGTGTAGTGATAAGGGGAGCGGGCCCTGCTTTTCGTCCAGCCCAGCTCCCGCACGGCT
>LOEQ01003262.1:31244-47852 GCA_001685075.1 Bramus lutescens | reverse complement strand
AGGGGGGAGGATCTTGGTCTTCCCACAGGGCAGGGAACCCTGACTGCTCTTTGGTCTAGAAAGGGAGGGGGAAGGGGAATGGCGGAGGGGGCGGAAAATGGGAGGAGTGGATAAGGTGGAAATTTTCAATAATAATAAAGAAAATGGAAAATAAATAAATAAAATATATATGATAGTAAAAAAAAATGAGAATTTAGAATAGCCACAGAGATCCTTATGTCTCTGCAAGCCCCATTACTGGAGTGACATGTATGCCCAGCATATTTGTTTATTTATTATACAAGTAATAAATCATATCCTCATTTTTGCCTGGCAAAATCTCCTAATGTCAGAACTACCTCCACAGCTGCCGGTACAGTTAGGGTATCCCAATAAAAATCTGATTACACAGAGCAATGGCTTTTAACTATGGAATTAAAATGTAGATTTGTGAAAAATTGTTTGACTAGAATGATAGATAGTATTTTCATATATAGAGATTTACAGAATAAATCTTATTCAAGTTCAGGGGATTCAGTGGAGAGCATTAATTTTGGAAACCTAGTAGTCAAATATTTCCATCAATATTGTAAATATATTGACAAATCAGTCATATCTTCTTGTCAAGGTTGAATGGCTTTAGTAAAGGACTCTCAACATCTAATTGCATTTATTGTGACTGGACAAACAGTTAAATTATTGGAAACAACCTTTATTTCAGAGAAAATGCAAGTTCAAACTATACAATCAGACTATTGAGTTAATACAGTGTCTCTCATCTCATTTGCATAACAATTCAATACTCAGCACAAATCTGGTCGGTTCACTTACAGTTTAAGAGAAAAGAACAAGTTTATTATTCAGAAGAGATACATTTACCATTAGTTTAACTTAAAAAACTCTAAAACAGGCATTTTATATAAAACTTATGGTTTTCACAAAGCTAAGGGATGATGGTTTCAGTCTTGGGAGACTAAAAGAAGTATTCTATAAATACAAATGGAAGAACAGTAACTATTATGGATATAAACAGTGCATATATAATTAAGATTTCCACATTGCATTGCTGTGCTGGCTCTTCTCCTGCAGTACTCTTTACACATTATGTGTCTGTACTCACACAACTGCTGATGGCCTGAAACTTTTTGTTTCTCATGTAATTGAGATATCAGACAAGTAATCCAAAGTTTCAAGCCACAAAATAGCTTCGTTCTTCAAAATTACTAAGTAAAATAATTGATCAATTATGTAATTAGCAAAGGCAGAAGGATGATAAGACAGAAAGAATTAAGGAGAGAAACAAGTTTAATTCTCCAAGATGTTTATGTATATGGTTATTTTATTTACAGCTTAAATTATAGTCATTTTATTATGTTTTAATTGACACATAAATTTTGCATATTTATGAGACACTAAATGATATTTTATTACATTCACACATTGGCGTATGTTTAAATCAGAGTAGGCATATCTGTGCCCTCAAAGATTTATCATTTCTTTAAGATAAAATGCTCAATATCCTTCCTTCTAGCCTTTAAATATATATGCAGTTCACTATTTAAACATATGCCATATGCTTGCTATATAATAGAACTCTGTAACTCACTGCTGGTATCCAGACCTCTCTCAGATCTGCTAGCAAGACTTTCTCAAAACTTCCTCCTCTGTACTCTGCCCAGGTCTTGGTACCTAGTACTCTAGTACAGAGTACTTGGTACTATGCATCCTAGTACTAGGAGGTCAAGTTATTTTAGATTCTGCATGCTAATGCGGCCATGCTGTATTCATTTTCTATGCTTAACTTATTTCACTTAATGTAATACTACAAGTTCTATCTATATTATTGCAAATGATAGTATTTTATTTTTATGGCTAGTATATACGCACCACATTTTCTTTACACATTAATTGATTGATAGATACATCAAATTGATAATGTTCTACATACCAAAGGAAAATGATGAGTGGAGCATAAGAAAAATAATTCCACATTGTATACCTGAAAATTAACACCTGTAGCATTTAAGGACCTCAGTGGAAATAATCTGATAAAATGAAAAATAATGCAAATAGACATTTCACAAAAGAAGTCATATGAATGGCTGTCAAGCATGCAAAGTTTTCAGTATCATTATTCAGTAGGTTAATACAGCTGCAAGCCACAGTGAGAATACACTTTCTTGTACTTACCTTAACTATTATCACGAAGACAAAAGGAAACAGGTGCTGAGGAGAATATGGAGAACAGGGAGTTGTTGGTGAGGATGTACTTTGGTACAGATATCATGGAGATAATGCAGAATTTTCCTCAGAATTAGAAACAATAGCAATGGTTCAGTGATCACATTAATGAGCATCCTCCCAAAGAACATTAATCAAGGATAGCAAGGAGGTCCTGCCGCTCTGATGATTGACATAACATGCTTTGTAACAGCACCCTCATGGAGTCCCTCATGGTTTTACTTTTAATCAATATAAAATTTAAAACTAGCCTTTTATTTTTAATGGGAATTTATTTGCTTGGTGTTTTATCGAAATTTTCTTTGGAAAAAATACAAATTTCAAATATGTATTCTAATTCCATTCTTGTGCAGAAAATTTATCATTAATGCATAGAAGTATTGAAATACCATAAACATATTTTCCAATAATTCTATTTTTCAAATAATGTGTTGGGTTATTTTTAATTTTTTTAAATTTATTTTTCCTTTTATTGAAAACAGGGTCTTTTCTCTCATAATGTATCCTTATCATTTTTTCTTTTTCTGCTTTCTCTCAGTTCCTTCCTGCCTCCCCTCCTATCTGGATCTGACCCCTTTTCTGTCTGTTATTATTTAAAAATCAGGGCTCTAAAAGATAATATTAAAATATAACAATATAAAATAAATTCCCTCACACTCTTAAGGTATGTCCTTTATGTACTACTACAATAGGAAGTCAATTATTTTCAGTGGAAGACAAGTAGGATCTCTTGACAATTATATGCCATGTGGTCCTTGAAATAATGGTAGTAAGTTGATATACAGAATATGTGACTGTTTTATATGCAAATGCTATTTATAATAGACATGTAAAACAATTTTTCACAAACCATTTTTTTGTGCCAGCTTGTTACAAGTACGCCAGTTCCATAACAAGTACACTGTAAATCTGCTGAAAATATGACATCAACCTTTACTCTAAAAACCTGTGCTTAGATCTTCAATATGCTTTAGAACATAAAGTGTGTGGTATTTTCTTTGTAAAATGTGTTCATTAAAGCGTGGAATGGCTGTGTCTGTGTATAGAGCTTTTATGCTGTGCAAATTTGGTCATTATGGTGAATTAAATTCTATCAAAAGTTCTAACAAAGGGATGTAGGAGTAACTGGCTGCCTGGCTGCGAGATGTGAGCATGCCAATCTTCACAGAGAGATGATTTAAACTGTGTTGCAGCAAAGAAACAGTAAAACTTTGTATTATAGAAAGGGATAAGATAAATTGTTCAATTGTGCTGTCTGTTCATGAGTATTTGGTAAAATGTGATTTATGGAGACCCATTCAATATTTTCATTAGTGAGCATTTGGAAAGCGATTCAGGTGAGTGGTATTTTGTTTTGTTTCATTTGTTTTTCTTTTGTTAAATATATTTTATCAGTAGAAAAGATAGTATTACTCCAACTTGAAATATAATAATATATTATTGCTGCTATTACTGAGGAAAGTCACTTGCAGTAATATTACTTATTGCCAAGTGGAAAAGTTGAAAAGTAAACAGAAAAGGTTTCACGAAGGCAGGTCTGAAAACCGTACAGATTAGGATTGTATAGTAAAACCATTTAATACAAAATCTATTAACTTACTTCCATTATCACCAAATGAGTTTTATCTTTTGTCCTACAAATTCATATGATCTATACACTTCTTTGAATTAAACAAATACATTGACAATCTATTGAAGAGCTTTGTTACACCCCTAGAGTTGAAATATAATGCTTTGCTCCAAAACAATGTCCTAGACAAAGACAGACCACAGACACCATATGATACCACAATATTTTAATGAAAATAAAGAATTCCTATTTCTCACTGACATAGTCATCATGTGATGTAGGTGGGTCATCTGCTATGTGTTACTTTCATTGGTTAATAAAGAAACTGCCTTGGCCCCTTTTGATAGGCCAGCCCTTAGGTNGTGTTGTTATTTCGGGGTATAAGCTAGCTGTGCGGGAGCAGGGCAGGACAAAAAACAGGCCCGCTCCCCTCATCACTACAATCATGTTTAGCACAATGAATTATTTTCGTGTTTGCTATGATTCTGGAGTAAACTCACCTACTATAGGACACAGTCATTTGAAAACTCAGTGAATACCATTATATACAGCATATTATATTAGCAAATTATATGGTATTGATGTATGTATTTCCCAGACTGTAATAGGTATTTTATCACTATTTTCAATTATACACTTTCTACTTTACTATCATGTGATGGTGGAGAAACCACATACATTTAGTGTTTGCCAGAAGTCTGAATTGTATCTTTTGAGCCTGATCTAACTCACCTTTGTTTTGTTTTTATTATGATCATAAAATAATGCATATTCTATGATGTACACATGTGTATGTGTTTGTCCTAATTGTATAGTTGGTTATATCATCTAGCATTATGAAAATATACACTATGTTGTCTACACATGATAAAATCACCTTCTAAGACATTGCTGAGGATTTATCATTATTATTAAGTGGACTCTTAGCCACATGGCAAATTCAGGATCTTGAAGAACTCTCATTAGAATCATAAATAAACCATAGTATATCTCAAATGAAGATGACAGAGGTTACAATATGTTAAGGGATTGTCTTATTTAGAGGTTCTGTTGCTGAAATGAAATACCCTGACCAAAAGCAGACTGGGGAGGGAAGGGTTTATTTGCTTTACACTTTTTTATCATGGAAGGATGTTAGGATAGGAGCTCAAAAAAGGCAGGGACCTAGAGGTAAGAGCTGATGTAGAAAATGTAAAGGAGTTCTTTCTGCTTAATGGCTTGCCCCTTACAGCTTGCTCAGTCAGCTTTCTCATACAGCCAGAAAGACCAATAGCCTAGGGATAGACCACCTACCATGTGCTGGGACTTCCCTCATCAGTCACTAACTAAGAAAATGTCTTACTCTTACAGCTGGATTTTGTGGAGGCATTTTCTCGACTGAGGTTCCTTCCTTCCTTTCAGATGAATTTAGCTTGTGTCAAATTGACAGAAAACTAGCCAGGACAGAAATAGCTAGCTAGTCTTTTTTTTCTTTCTTTTTTTCCTTCCTTCCTTCGTTCCTTCCTTCGTTCCTTCCTTCGTTCCTTCCTTCGTTCCTTCCTTCNCCTCCCTCCCTCCCTCCCTCCCTCCCTCCCTTCCTTCCTTCCTTCCTTTCTTTCATACTAAGATAAGAAAATTTCCTAAATAAAAACTAGGGTCTAGTCCTTTTCCAGTAGACCAATGGTCCATGCTTGTACCAGAGTCATGCAGGATTCTCTGCAGGTGTCTATGACACCATGCATGTAGGCACAGTCCCCAGTAATACACATCCCAGGCCTGTTCCTATAGACCCTGGCTTCAGGCCCATCCAGAGAATTCAACATTATGCCTTTTATCAGCTCCTGAAGGCTCAAGCTCCAAATCCATCCTAATGCTACTTTTGTGTCATGCATCCGAGTTTCATTTTAGCTCTTTGTTCTGGGCTATGAGGGCATCCACATGATGACATAGCATCAGTTTGTACTGCTCAAAGACTTTAGAAGCAAATTGATCCTCGAGGCAATCCAAGTAGCTGCCATATAGGCTTAATACTAATAAATAAAGCCAGTCTTTGTGCCACAGTAATTGCTAACATCAATTGTCCACACCTCCATATACAGCATAACATCCAGCTAAGGTGACAGAACTATGGAAAAAAACACAGTAATCTCCAGTATGTAAAAATATATTTGTATTAATTATCTCTCCATCATTTGGACAAAATGCTTGGCATAAGTAATGTATTGAGTAGATTATTTTGACTAATGTTTTCATAGGGTTTGAACCACAGTGTTTCAGCTGATATGATTAGGTATAAAATCATATTGGTGGAAATCTATAGAGAAGAAAATTCTATACTTCATTGTATATATTAAACAAAAAGCACTAGAGACATATTAGAACAATATATCTCCATGGGACCATCACATACTCTATTTCCTCCAGTTAGACTTCACCTCCAAATGTTTCCATTACCTCCCCACCAAATAGAGCTATCAGCTGAAGACTGAGTCCTCAACATGTGAGCCTGTAGAGGCCGTTTAATAATCATACCCTAAGTGCTCAAAATGGTGATAAATTTAAAAGGTAATTAACCATGAACTCTAAAACTTAAAGATAGAGTATATGTTATGGTAAATGGAACGGAGAGCTCCAACAGCATATTGAAACACATGACAGAACACCTGAACCGTTAGACAGGTTGTAGGAAAGCTCAGCTACAATTAAGGGGTGGAGACAAAACAAATGGTACTAAGAAAACTTAGGTGATATAGAACGCCAAAAGAGCAAATCTGTGAACCTCATGAAGAAAAACATAAAAGATCAATATGCATATTTAAAAAAATAATAGCAGGCTAATTCTAATTTAGAGAATATCAATTTTAAGATATGAAAGTGAAAGTTTATCCCCAAATAACTAAACCCATCACGCAGAGAAGATTCTGAAAGCAGCAAGGAAGGAAGGACATAGTATGAGTGCTTCAAATAGGTTCGCAGGGCTTGTTCTGCACAACAGTTTGCCAGCCAGAAATGACTGGGGTGATGTTCTCCAACTGCTGAATTTAAATGAGAATTAAAGAGAAAGAGAAAAATGAAACAAAGCCAAAAGAAACAAATATCTCATAAAGCTGTCATTCAGCAACAAATGAACAATAAAGAATTTGAAAACTAACCATAGCTGAGGAGAGGAGGATGTTTGCCACCACCAAGAGGTACTAAAGAGGATTCTTCAAGATAAAATAAAATAAAGTCTGCTTATTAGAACAATATAGTAAGGGAAATTCTCCTGGCGCCTATGACCTATTTAGCCATAGTTTATTGGCCCTAATAACAGTGTCAGTCAGCCATGGGTTCCATCTTGAGGAGCAGGACTTAAATCCACACTGAAAGTAACTGGTTACTCCCTTAATCTATGCTCCACTAATGTAGCAGTGGGCATATCTTGCCAAGACAGTCATTATTGTAGCTAACATTGCTAACAGCTGGTGAAACTGAGGATTACTCTTCCACACTAGGGTGCATAGCATTTTCAGCACTTTTGAATCTAGCCAGTAGGGATAAAGCTTCCAGTTCAGTAAAGCTTGATTTCTCTGTATTCTAAGACTGAAGTACATTATTTCTTCAACAATACATGGTGCTAAGCTGACTCTTAAACATCAATTGTTATTATCTGTTGATTAATGTACTTCTCAACACTTATTAAAAACACATAAAAGAAAAGCTTCTTCTTTAAGCAGATCAGATATCTGTTAACACGGAGACTTTTCCCACAAGTCTGCAAAGGGCTCAGCTCTCAATGAGACATTTATATCGTGACCCTCCTCCCATGGCTGTGAGATCATTGTAGATGAGGGGTTGAGGAGAATGTAGGGCAGAGTATAAGCTATCCAGAGGTGGCAGATAACAACAAAGGAACAACATGGTCCAGAGAAATCAGGGAAACCACACATATGAACTCAAAGTGGCTGTGGAAATATGAACAAGACCTGTGCAAGCTCAGGTCAAAAAACATCTCATCATGGAACAAGGCGTTGGGCACACAGTCCCATTCATAACCTATTGGAAACTGGTAGTCATTGAGAGAAGGAGACGCAGCTTTCTTTAAGAGTGTGATGCACAGTAGTTCAACCACACTCCAGAGAATGGCTTCAAAATCAGCAGTATTAGGATGCACAAACTGGACTCCGTGGGCTTATTTTTTCTAAAGGAATGACACAAATTTGAGTATAGAAAAGTGGGGGTATATATGGGATAAGTTGGCAAACAGCCATTGTATATGATTAAACATCACTGTGTGATATTAAAAGAATCACCAAAGTCCCTTTAAATAAAAGTAAGAGAAAATAATATTAGTACTAAAAAGATGTCTAAAATTTAAAAGATTTTTTTCACAGAAATAGAAAACTCTTCACATAATTTTGTGGAATCCGAAATTTTCTGTCTATTTAAATAATAGTAAGTGAAATGAACAAAGATGGTAGCATCATCTTAGATTACAAAAATGAACAAACAACAAAAAGGATACACAGACTCATGGGGTGGAATAGAGAACCCAAATAAATCTGTATATTAGGAGTTAAGTGATTTTAAAGAGTTATCAAGAACATGCACTGGGAAGGAATCATCTCTTCAGCAGTGCTGTTTAAAAGCTAGCTGTGTAAGTGTAAAACAACAAACTTTAAGGGTTTATTTTTTAACTCTTTATACTAATCAACCCAAAATAGATTAAAGATTCTATTGGAAGACCTGAAACTGTAAAGTTACTTGAAATAAAATGGAGAGGAAATTGATCCAACTTTGTTTTGTTCAATTTTTTTTGTTCTTAAAGTACTTTTTACCAAAGTGAAAATTGACAAATCAGATTACACTAATTGAAAACACCTCCTCTATAGTTGCAGAAACAACAAATAGGGTGAAGATATGACCTCTGTAAGTGAGAAAAATGTATGTAGAGTATATATAGTAGGAAATTAATATATGCAAAATTCACAAAAGCATCATACTTTGTAGTAAATAAACAAATAACTGAAGGATCTGAATAGACATTGTTTTTAAAGAAAAGGGGTAATAGCTGCATATACGTGTTTGTTGCCAACCACTAGGAATATACAGCTTAAGACATATGTTTTTTAAAAAGTAAATATAGGAACACCACTGTTTAGAAAACATGCAAGGAAAAGTGAACCCTCAAATACTAGTTGGGGAATATAACTTGGTAAAACCATTATGAATATATAATCGGAGTTGTGGTATTTTGTTTTCTTGTCTTTGTTTTTAAATAAATGTTTGGATCATTTTATTTAGAAAAAAGTCTTTAAAAATAGCATTTAGGTAGTATTTGAGATATCACTCATAAATTGTGCATTCATTTGCATCAAATCACTTTCATAAATACACAGAGGGATTTCCTAGCTGAAATTCATTTTATAACCACATTAAACCGTCACAATGATGATTTAATTTTTATTTAAAACTGTTCAGTTTCCAGATGTCCAATTAATTGCCATATGATGTGGTTTATCTCTTCAGGAAAATAAGATACTGTTATTTCTAAAATCGGGGTCCTCTTCATAGGATCCTAGAGCAAATCCTCATAGTACCTCACAAGCCAACATCTGAGTACTGATGTCATCTGTCCTCCTATCTCCCTGTCACCAATGAGAATATCAAACTTCTACTGAGATAAATGCTTGCTTTTGGTGCCACAAAAGAGTATGTTTTTGTCTTCTGTTGTTGATCTGGTTTGTCTCTCTGTGTTTTTTTTTTCTGATGCTTTAACTTCTCACAGGGTATTTATTGTGAATTTATTGTCTGTGAGCAGTAGAAGGAAAGACATCAGCAAAGATGTGCACAAAGAACTCCCAGGCAATTTGAAATAGAAACATATTGTCTTTATGCCCATCTCCCTTCCTTCTTTTCTTCCTTCCTTTCTTTCTTCCTTCCTTCCTTCTTTCCTTCCTTCCATGATTTCTTCCTTTCTTCCTTTTGTATTTGTTTGTCCTTCTCAGGTTCTATTATGCTGTTGTTCATTTGTTTGTTTTTGAGATATGGGCCATATTAGCTAGAAAGTCATTACATATTGAAGGATGGTCATGAACTCCTGTTCTTACTGCCTTAGACTTCTGAGTGATGGGATTATAAGCAGCCATCACCATGCCCATCTTAACTATCTTAAGTGAAAAAAAAAATGTTTGAGGGAAAACTTAGCTTGACTTTGGAATAAAACTAATTTAGACAATATTTAAATATACTTAATTCTTTTCCAGTAAACTAACCATTTAACCATTAAGAACCAAAAGAGTGAATGATGACTGTTTCAGATGAAAGTATGACTGATTTATTAAAATGAGCTGGTGAGACAGAGGTTCAAATACTACAGCAGGTTAAAAATCGGTGCAAATTAGGAAAACGGCAAATGGTTTTGTCCTCTTGTAGTGGCATTTTTCCTTGTATATGAGCCTGCTGACTGCCAATGCCAGGGGCTTGACAGTGTTCCATACACTCTTATGTGTGTTCTCTGTTTCTTCAATTCTTCTCCTTCTGCTCCTCTTCCTTAAAATCCCACAAGTCTCCAGTTTCAACTTTATAATAGATTCTATAAATTCTCACTAACTTTTCTGTATTAGCATAATCATTTTCCCCAGCCCATAACTGGTCCCATTTTTTCTTGGCCATTTATGTTAGCATTAGACAATATGCCTACACCCCACCCATGGTTCTTCATTGTGTGTATTATCTTCTTTTGCTTCATCATTCTAAACAAATCAGTTTATGGCTTTGGGTTTATTTTGATTAGTTTTATTGAGCTATACAGTTTTCTCTGCTCCCCTCCTTTCTTCTCCCCTCATTTTCAACCCTCTCCCAAGGTCCCCACGCTCCCAATTTACTTAGGAGATCTTGTCTTTTTCTAATTCCTATGTAGGTTAGATCCATCTATGTCTCTCTTAGGGTCCTCATTGTTGTCCAGGTTCTCTGGGATTGTGAAACGTGGGCAGTTTTTTTTTTGTTTTATGTCTAAAAGACACTTATGAATGAGTACACATGATAATTGTCTTTCTTGGTCTGGGTTAACTCACTCAATGTGATGTTTTCTAGATCCATCTTTTGCCTACAAATTTCAAGATGTTGTTATTTTTTTCTGCTGTGTAGAACTCCATTGTGTAAATGTATCACATTTTCCTTATCCATTCTTCAGTCAAGGGGAATATAGGTTGTTTCCATGTTCTGGCTATGACAAACTATGCTGCTATGAACATAGATGAGCACATGTCCTTGTGGTACGATTGAGCATCCTTTGGATATATACCCAAAAGTGGTATTGCTGGGTCTTGAGGAAGTTTGTTTCCTAATTTTCTGAGAAATCACCATCCTGACATCCAAAGGGGCTGTACCAGTTTGCACTCCCACCACCAACCAAGGAGTGTTCCTTGCCCCCCACATCCTCTCCAGCATAAGTTGTCATCAGTGTTTTTGATTTTGGCCATTCTTAGAGATATAAGATGGAATCTCAGATTTGTTTTGTTTTGCATTTCTCTGATGGCTAAGGATGCTAAGCATTTCCTTAAGTATCCTTCCTTAAGTACCATTTAAGATTTCTTTGTTGAGAGTTCTCTGTTTAGGTCTGTACCCCATTTTTTATTGGATTTTTTGTTCATTTAATGACCAATTTTTTGAGTTTTTTGTATATTTTCGAGGACAGTCCTCTGTCTGATATGGGGTTGATGAAAATCTTGGGATATAATATATGAGAGAAGAATAAATAAATAAATAGCAATAATAATAAAAGAAAAAGAGGTCACCATATTGAAAAGTTGTAGACAGAGATGGGAAAGCCTAGAGGAAGTAAGCCTGGCAGGGATTGGAGGGAAGAAAAAGGAGGGGAAAAAGGATGTAATTATATTTTTTAACTTTCTTTTTTAGATTTATTTATTNCCAAGGTCCTCCCCCCTCCATTGAGGTCTAGGAAGGTGAGCATCCAAACAGACTGGGCTCCCACACAGACAGCACATGAAGTAGAATCAAAACCCAGATCATGAGCAAGGAAGTCAGGATCGTGAGGGGTGCGCCCACCCGCTGAGATGATGGGGCTGATCAAATGGGGGCTCACCAAGGCCAGCTGGACTGGGACTGATGGAGCATGTGATCAAACCAGACTCTCTGAATGTGGCTTACAAGGAGAGCTGACTGAGAAGCCGAGGATGTAATTACATTTTAATTCAACAAATGCTTTTTCAAAGGTTGAAAGTGTCTCAGAGAAATGTTACTGGGCCTTAACAGTAAAGGAAGATATCATGGACAGAAACATAGCTGGGCTATTTTGCTAAACACAGACAGTTCATTAACAGACAACTTATTAATGAAATAAAGAGTTCAAATAATTCATTATTTTAAAATTATTATGGACAGATCATTTTTTTTCTGTGTTTCTATTGGGGTTAATCATGGGTAGGAACTGTCACCTTCAGGGTATGCCACTCCCACTAAGCATGTCCATTTTAATCTTCTTGGGATGCTTTCTGGGACTTTTTCTTTTTCTTTGTACTCTTTGTAGAGCTAGCAGCAGCCTCAGGTTCCTCAGAAGAAAGTTTTCTTTTCTTCTTGGGGACGATGGGGCTTGTTGCCTCTTCTGGTTCACTGGACATTTCATCCTTCAGTGATGATTTCTTCCTCTTGGGAAGACTTCAGCTGCTAGGAGTCACCTCTTCAGGGTCACAACTCCTCCTTGGGAAAAGCTTTCTTTTTCTTACTTTTAGGCAAGAAGACAGGTGGATCTTCCATTCCATTTTCCTGTGGAGTTTCCTGGGGTTTTAACTTTTTCTTCTACTTAGGTTTTTCATGTGTCTCTTCACACTCCTCTGGAGTGCTGCTGTTTTCTGAAGATGCCAGGCCAGTGCAGTCAGTCTCTACTTTTCCTTCTTCAAGCACTTCTTCTCTTGTTTCTCCCGTTTCCTGGTAATTTCAGCAGCCGCTTCTTCTGAACCATGGCTTCCTTCTGAGCTATTTTGCTAAACACAGGCATTTCATGATCCAACTGTTAATGAAATAAAGAGGTCAAATAATTTACCACATTCACCTCCTAGGAGTGAAAAGTTTGGTACATATCAGTGTCTAGGACATGAAGGTTTGGGAGACATTGTTAAAAGTACACAAAAAGCAGATAAAGGGAATAAGCTCAAGAGATTTATTGTAGACATAGTTCAAGCTTAGGTATTTTATACTAGAGCATTATTAGGGACAGATCTTAATGTCCTCTCCTCATTAAAAAAATGAAGTATCTTTGAGATAATGTGTATTATTAAGTCAATTTTGCCATCCCTATAGGCATACTTAAGTATACTATATTATACATAATAAATACTTATAACTTTTGTCAATTAAAAACAAATTTGTAACAAGAAGATACTCTTCCTCTTTAAATGACTTGGAAATGTTCTAGAACCAGACATGTTTGAAACACTAACATGAACATATTGAATATTTCAAATGGCTTTGAAAGAGTGTCAACTTTACTCTTTCATTCATCAATACACTTACTATTTAATTCACTATTAAATCTTTCAAAAATAATTGCTAGTGAGTATGTGCTGAGTCAATCCCTATGACAGGTCCGTGGTACAATGAATAAAATGACATTAGTCTCTCATGTGGCAAAACTGAAGATGATCATACTGATAAAAAGATTACTGAAATTAAAAATGACAAGGAACAATGAAATTATTAAGTATCTCAGTTATTTTAGCAATGTAAAATATACATAATCAATAAATATCATTTAGTAGTCAATGTATTTTTGTTTGTTTTCAGACAGGATCTCAGCACTCTAGTCAAGACTGGCTTCAAGCTCACATCAACCCTTCTTAAATATCCCACATTGTAGTTGATTTCAGTTGTTTACAACCACATCTGACTGTAGATAGTTTATTAATGGCACTACCGTTCTAGAGTAAACACACTTGTCTTTTGAGACACCAGAGTAGAGTTATTTCTTGAGATAAGTAGAAGGCTCCATGTCAAAAATTGTAAGGGTCAAAGGCACACTTCCTCATCATGTATATCAGATATAAATGATGTTTGTCTATCTGATAATTGGTACTGAGATTATAAGAAAGTAAATGTGGAAAGGAATTCCATGCTTCATGATGCAGCAATATTACTCTGAAAAGCGATATTACTAAAGATACAGGGACATAAGAGCACTCTCATACTGTTGGAATATAAATCAACAATGTGGACATTTCCTAAGAAATTAAATGAAGACCTACTAAATGACCTGGTTACACTACTCCTGAATATAACTCAAAAGAAGTTAAATCAGCATAAAGAAAAGCGCTAAGGTAGTGGATGAATATAGAGTCTTATCAACTGACGAATATACAAATGACATTTGGTGCCTATCAAATGAATATTAAATATTAATAAAGAAGAAATAGATTCTGTTACTTATACAATATAGAAAGAACTGAAGAATTTTGTAAAATAAAATAAGCCAGGGCAAAAAAGAGAAGTATCATCAGTGTGTCATCTTTCATATTTGGAAGTTAATATTTTTCTATTTGAAGGCAGAATTTTAGTAAGTAGTGGTGCCGAAGGAGGTTTAGAGTGAATTAAAGGAAGACCTGAATTTGATAGTACATGTCATACACATTTGTTAAAATATCACATTGAACACCATTAATATAAATAATGAATATATATTAGATCAACATATTAAATGAAACAAAGTAAAATAATAAAAGTAGCAAAATTCTAAATGTATATGTGCAATAATTTTATGGAATTTCATTAACTGCACAATTTTCTGTCATGGGAAATTATGCTCCTGGAAAATCTGTCATATTATGTAAAAATATTAGATCTGGCTATAAGGAAAGAAATTTGAAAGGTTTAGAGCACATGCTGAAGCAAGATAAAGATCCAGAAAGACATGGGGACTCTATTTGCGGCTAGGTGACTTTGCACGTAATTCATTTCCTTTGACAAGCTTTATATTTTCCTATGCCATGTATAGACATTGCTTTTATGTAAATGAAATAATTTAAAACTTTGAAAAACATTGTTTGGCAGACCCTAGGAAGAAATTATTTAATATCACCTCTGCTAAGAACTGCATGTTGTATTCATTTGAAAATTGTTTCGCAGTAAATCAGGTAAAATTTCAGAGAAAGCAGATGAAATCTGTTTCCCTGTGCCTTTTTGCCTCAAAAATCATTGGTACATTTTTTTCTTATCTGAGTAAAACTTGAAGGAATATTTTCTTATTAAATTTATTTCCTAGTGTAAGATGTGCATGATGGATTCCCGAAAACTATCATGTAATCAAAACAATGAATTGGTTCATGTAACACTGTAGCATTATAGGTCCATGGCTCTCTGTAGTGCTATGTGTGGACGGCTTTATATATCTTCTGGACTCTACAGTGTTATCCATTGTTTTCATTGTTCTAGGGCCTCCAATGGCCTATAATGACTACATTTTGTTTGTTTGGTTTTTTTCAGATAACTTTATTAGTTTTGTTCATGTGCTTGTCTTTATCGATCCCTTTGTCTCCTTTAATAATGTCTGTAAGAGGTGGGTGGCAGCTGGACAATAACATGGTTAAAGATAATTTCAGAGAATGGCTTTTGTTCTTGAGGAAAAATATAAGGCCAACAAAGGGATAAATTAAATGAGTCCACAGTAGTAGTAAAAGTAGGGCATTATGAGTGCTTTTCTTCAAATAGTTGGATTTCTAGTTTCTTATACAGTTCAGAGGAAAGTTATGCATGTGAATATGTTGAGCATAAAAGAAAAGAAAGCACAGAAGTAGATAGAATGCCAACAATGCAGTAGTTGGCTAATTGGTGGAATGAGGCACTGAGCAGGATAAGGGAGTGTTATGCAAGTCAGTGAATATGTGGACTAGCAAAGCCAATGACAAACAGGATCTTTAACATGTCTAGGGGTTGGTCAATGCACGTCTGAGCGTGGCTAGGATACTGACTGAGTCCCAAAGGAGGTCCTTTAACATTTCCATGAAGAAAGGTATTTTAAAACAAAGCAAAACTCACTAAAACCTTGGAAGTTCTGACAACATTTTTATGAGACACGATGAGCAGGCAATGGAGATCATTCAGGAGATGAAAATTTTTCTCTGTATGATTTTAGAATTCTGAAAAGAATAATCTTGGTTGTTCTTTGATATAGTTGCATGGCTGTCACATTCATAAAAGTCCAGGAACTTTCGCCGTTCAGTAAACAATTGTTAGATCAGTTTGTGAAAAACATTTTAAATGTTGAAACGAAGATTCTAAGTGGTGAGTAAGATTTGTTATTACATTCTAAGGACTTGCTTACACAGAGCAGAAGTTAGGCACATCGATAATTAAGATGCCAATTGAAAGTCTTATTTACATATGGCTACTGTGAGAAACATAGACTTCACCTTCTGAGGATGAATAATATCTGTTCTCTTTTATATTTGTATATACATGAGGAATTCTCTTAACTTGTGTGCTTCTGATTTTCTTCATTTTTAAAATTCAACTAACAGACCACATAATATCTGTGTGTATATGATTCACATTGCAAAATCCATAAGCTCTAAGAAAACATAGCCTCCTGCAGTATTTGTTATATGGGATCCTTTAGTGTTTAAAAGTGTTTAAACTAGAAATGAGGGAAAGAAGAACAGGGAAAATGGTGAAGAAAAATTCTGGTGAGAATGTTTTAGCAATCTTCACAGAACATGAAACATTTTGCCTACCCTTTGAAGAATTTTGGAGCCCCTGATAAGAACCACAGAACCACAGGTAGAAGAGAAAAACAATATCCTGAGTGAGGTAACCCAGATCCAAAAAGATGAATATGGTATGTACTCACT
>LOEQ01003262.1:0-15856 GCA_001685075.1 Bramus lutescens | reverse complement strand
AATTGCTTAACAGTTAAATTTGCATACCCTACCTATCTAGGTTGGTTAGGTTTGCTGAATACAAAACCTGAGACAAGCCAACACAATTGAATTGAAAAAATTTATAATGTAATTGACAAATAATTTCAACTTACATGATTTACTCTTTTCTACTTTATCATTCCAAAATATTTTATCTTTTGCAATGTTCCTCTTTCCAAGATGCTATTGATTTGATTTGGACACTGTTTAGTTATTTTCCTTTGTTTAAAGTTTCATGTGAATAAAAACATAGAAAATATAATTTTGTGCCTTTTTTCTTTAGCTGACTATATCTGTGTAATTCATGTAGCATTTATCAACAATTTATTCAGTTTATCAAATAGTTTATAGCCACAATAATCTTTCAACCTTTTAAAATGAACATTTACATATTTTTTATGTTTTTAATGAAGCTGCTAAATAGTTAATTATAGCTTTTTTGAGTGCATGTGTTTGTCTTCAGTTGTAAGGAGTGGCATCATCGGGCATGTAATTAAACTTTAGCAAATTGCCAACCTCCCACAGCAATGGCAAGCATTCCTACTAACATTGTGTTAGACTTACTTGTCTGTTAAAAGTTTATTCACATTTTCATAGATGTCTTCTATTTGTTTATTTGTTGTTCATATTTTGTATTGTACCATTATTGTTGCATTTTAATTTTATTTTATGTGTATTAAATGTTACCTGTGTGCTTGTCTGTGTATGGTGTGCTTGCCTTCTACTTAAGAATTCCAGGAAAGAATATCAGATCTCTGAGAACTGAAGTTAATGATGGTTGTGATCTGCCAGATAGATGTTGAGAATTGATGGGACCTCTAAAAGAGCATCCAGTGCTCCTGAAAAAAAAGTCATCCCTTCAGCCACTGATGATATTTGTCTTATTTTAACATAATTTTAATGATTCTTTGGGAATTGCATGCCACGTACCCTGATCTCACTCATTTCACAGTCCCTCCATATCTGCCCTTCATCCTTGTGCCCCAACAAGAGAAAAAAAAATATTAAACAAACAAATAAACAAAAAAACCCACTTCATTCTTCTATCTTTCCTGTCTCTCCATCACCTCTTCATTCATCTTAGGGACATTGTGAGCTGCTCAAACAGCTTTACCTGCAATTGTTCATTGTAATGAGTTTTTGGTCTGGTTCAAGGCCTTAGGCTTTTGGTGTACTATCAGTACTAAACCTTTACTGAAACTCCTCTTAAATACCCTGCCGTTGTTCCTATTGAGATCCTGAGGCTGTGGTTCCACAGAGCTAGTCCCTTCATGCACTTTAGCAGGTCACAGATGGAATAGATGTTGGGATGGGCTGACTTAAAACACAGGATATGGGCCTGGGTGGTAGCTGAGTTGGTCAGTCTTGGTCTATGCTGGGATTGCCCCTTTTGGGTGAAGGGCAGAGCCAACTGTTCTGCACCTGGGTGAGGGGTGGGATCATCTCTCTCAGAGCCAGGTGTCTGCTTCATTATGGTCTGGAGACAAGGAGCTCCAAAAGCTCCTTTGTTAAGGGGTTGATCGCCAACTGAAATGCTCATAAAAGGTGACTCGATCATGAAAGTACCAACTTATCAACAACTTATCAAATTGTGAGGAGGTAGAGAATAGTTGATGGAACTAAGTATCATGGAAATTTTTTTGTGTGTGTGCAGTTCTTTCTTGTGTTTCCCAGATGCCGTGGGATGAAAATTTTTTCTCCATCATGGCGTTCTGTCATGATGTCTCTGTCTTTTCAGGAGTGGCAGCCAGGTAGAAAATTAAGCCACTAAAACTCAGTAAAGAGCAGCCTCCTTTTAAGTTACTGTTCAAGTATTTCCAACCACAAGCAGAGTTGATTATCATTTTGGTAACTGAATCCT
Organism: Bramus lutescens; assembly: GCA_001685075.1. Lineage (NCBI taxonomy): Eukaryota > Metazoa > Chordata > Mammalia > Rodentia > Cricetidae > Bramus > Bramus lutescens. Next base: position 13,974 of record LOEQ01003262.1, on the reverse strand, counting down.
AAAAATTAAAATAGTTTAAATTTATGGTGTAAAAGATTGCATTACAAAAATAAAAAAAAGAAAGAAACTAGAAATAAACCAAAGCATATCCTTCTGTGTTGGTTAGCATTAATTATCAAATTTGCATAATCTAGAGTCATCCAAGAGGCAGGCTTCTGACAGAGTCTGTGGGGATTTTCTTTATTGCATTAATTGAATTAGAAAGACCTACCCACTATGGGTAGTACCCTTTCCTAGGTAGGACATTCTGGACTATGTAAGAACAGAGAAATTAAGGTGAGTATTAAGTATACATTTATATTGCTCTTGGCTATAAATAGAACGCAACTATCTGCTTCACTTTTCAGTGACCTTGACATACCCACAAATGATAGATTACAACCCAGAACTGTGAGCCAAGTAAATGTTTTCTTCCTTAAATTGCTATTGTCATGCTGTTTTACCAAAGGAAAGGTAAATGGAAGTAAGATATCACCCTTGTGGAAAGCTCTGTGTGTAACTGAAAATAATGTGTATTTGGTTTCTAATTGCTATATTGTTATGCAAATGTTCCTTAGGGCAATTTGGTTAAAAGTTATCCATGTAATTTAATTTATATCCCTACTCTTTCTTTTCTGCTTCTCTTATCAACAACTAGAAAGGTGTGTTAAACTGTCTTGTACATCCAGAATTCAGAATAATTAAATTACGCCTAAAAAGCTGTGAATGCAGTTTTAAAGAATTGGGAAACACAAAATGCTATATAAATGTAAGTTTTAGTTATAGTATTGATATAATTAGATTTCCAAGATGATACATCTGAGTTCATGTGTAGAGTGGATGGCAAGTGGTGATAGAGACTGGACAGAAATTAGAGTTAAGGAGATCATAGTGATGGTCCCTTAATAGTTAAGAAAGTTAAAATTATCAAACTAATAGAGTAAACGTACAGAGAAAAATGTGCCATGAGATGTATTTGCGCAAATATTCTTGAATTGGCTTGTTAACTCATTATATTGAATGGTGTATCCAAATTATTGATACCAAGTAGCCTGCTATAAAAATACAGTTGATGACATGTTCAGTTTGTAATGTCCGTTGAACTTAAATTTCAAATTAGGAAATTGTTCCTTATTGAGAAGTAAGAATCATGCTGAGGATTTAAGATAGATTTACCACTGAATAGAAATGAAATAAATTATATACATACTTCTGTGTATGCATATATATACATCTATATATTTAATTCTGTTGCATTGTAAATTAAATTCTACTATATAGTTATATGCATGTCCTGTTGGCTTGTCAGCCTGTTTTCTTATATAACTTAAGACTACCAGCCCTGGGGTCATGCTACCCATGGAGGGCTTGACCATTTTACATCAACCATTAATCAAGAAAATTTCCCACGGACTTGTCTATGACTCAATTAGAATAAAGCGTTTTCTTAATTGAGATTCCCTATTTCCAGATGGCCCTACCTTATACCAAGATGGCAGAAGACCAACCAACAGAGTATTCAAAACAGAAGATAAAGTATTTCCATGTACATAGCTATTTCCTGTGTATGTGTGTGCTTGTCTGCATTTTATAATCATACATAGACTTGGAGTTTAAGAAGGCAGGCATGCTATTTTTTGGTTCTCAATAATAGTTGAATAATAAAACTATTTGAATAATAAAATTCTAACACTTAATATTTTAAAATAGCAGTTAAAATAATATTTTTGAAATGAAGATATAATTTGGATATCAACTAAGAAAACCTTAATTTCACAGAAGACAAAATAAAGCAAGACAAATGTTAGAACACTTTAAAATACCCAGTTAATGAGTGTCAAGCCTAACAACCTGGCCTTTTCACTTTTATTTCATTGATTTTTATTTTAGTTTTGCTAACTATATCCAAAGAGGGAAGCAACTGAATCCCTGTTGATGTTCTAAATATTTCCTGATGAACTGAATATAGCTAAGTGGTATTTGAAGACATATTTCAAATGATATTTAATATTTGCTAAATGTCATTTGAAGGCAGACAATTTGTTGAGAGAAAGAACAGACAAGCCTAGGGGATAGTAGATATCTGTCTCTAAGGACGTCTCAGCTACAGGAATGAAATTAGAGAGTCAACTGTGATGTTAATTGAAAGCGAAGCAACAAGAGGATGTTTTGATGAGTGATGTTATTGAGTATTTACCACTGAATGCTGTGATTACCATTAATGAATAAAGAAACTGGCTTGGCCTAAAGCATGGGAGAAGGAAGGTGGAGTTAGAGAGAACTCATGGAGCTGCCACTGGAGACAGAAGCCACGTGGCCATACACAGATTACTAGAAACCAGTTACATTCAGATGTAAGAGTTAGCCAATAAGAAGCTAGAGCTAATGGGCCAAGCAGTGACTTAATTAATACAGTATCGGTGTGGTTATTTCGGGGTTAAGTGGCCAGGAACCAACTAGTGGCCTCCTCCTTACAACAGTGGATATCTGCCTGTAGTGAAGTCTCAGCTACAGGAATAAAATTAGAGGGTCAAACTGTGATTTTAATTGAAAGTGAAGAAATAAGTGGATGTTTCAATGGGCGTGTTACTGAGTAAGATCGAGCAAAACTGTCAGCTTTATTTTATTCTCATCACTACCTTTGTTTCAGGCTGTATTCCAAGTCAATTTGGATTAAGACTACTATATGGTGACTATGACTACCTGGATATTTTGGGATATTAAGTATATCTTAACAGTATTTTTTTTCTCAAAACATTGGATGTGGGAATTCTCTGGTACTTACAGTTAAAATATGTGCATGCATTATATAAGATGTTCCGACAATTTAACATCATTTTAACTTGCTGTAATTATTGTGTTTTACATTTAACCACAACAGATTTTTTAAATTACTCATTCTGAATAGAAGCTGATGTGAGGTCTCTAAAGTACATTTTGTGCTAAGTATGAGACTGACAACTTATAAATCGACTCATTCTATCTCGGTTGCTTGAAAAACTCTTTCAAAATTGTTGAGTTGGCTCCCATCAAAGAAGGGACAATTGGGTGAATGACAATGGTGAAGAAAAGAAAATATGAAGGGAGGATATTAACACTCAGGTACAGTTGCTGGAACATCATGCAAACTGGTAGACACGTAGTAACCATGTGGAGATTAATATTTTAGTGTGTTGCTTAATTTATGAACTTTTCTGCTTTATGGACAAGAAATGAAGATATTTATAGCTTGAGTATTGAGACAAGATTTACATCACAGTGTTACACAAAAGCCACTGGTTCTCTCATTGTTAATGCGGTTGACCACTTTCCTCACCTCATTTCTCAACCATCTGAATTTTATTTCTCTAATTATACACATACACACAATATTGGCTTATTCATAGAGTTCTATGCTTGATTAAAAGCTTCACATCACTTAAGCATGTTTCTTGAAATGTACTTTTGTCTATCAATTATTCTACTATATTAGAGCATTGGGAATTTGAGAGTCACCAAACCTTAAAATAATGTATCCATGTTTATGCATGAAGATTTTTCTCGAGCTTCTGATCCTAAAGCAAGAAAATTGTTAATTGGAGTGTGATATCACTGATTCCATCAACTTCATAATTAGCTTACATATTCTATGGCTACTTGACCCTTTGTGACAATTGCTGTTGAATGAGAAACATACTTTTATGGGTCATGCTCTGTGTATTTTGTAACACTATGATTAAAAGGTGAGAAGTGGATTCGCCAAAGTTGAATAGAGAGAAGACTGATTACAGGTTGGTAGATAAAATTTAATATGATGAGTTATAGTTATTCATCCATACCAATCTCACTTCCTTTTCTCCCTTCTGTAATATAGAAAGCTAACAAACACAGCTCAGAACATCATACTGGTCCACAAAGTGATCAAAGGAAAATGCTTCTATGGTTTTGAGCAGTGGCATCTGATATCTCTTCAATTCTTTGTCCAAGATTAGCTAAATAAATTTTGGGGTCTAGGATAATGGGATAATATTCATCTTTCCAATGAAAACACCATTAAAACTTTTAAAATGCTATAAAAAGAAGAAAACTGATATATGTGGTCTAAGTGATTATATAAAATGCATGTCAGAAAAACTTTCTCTGATATTAGACTCAATATCCATTATTAGTTAAGTTTCTATCATATGGTTCCATTTCTTATACATCAACCTCCTTACTGAAAAGCCAACTTCAGTTTAAGGAAGTTGCATATTTTGAGAGATGTAGTGGCATTTCAATGTGTATTTTAATAAATAAAGCTTGCCTAAACATCAGAGAATAAAACAGCCCCACTGGTCAGCCTTACAGAAGAGACAATGGTAACACACACCTTTAATCTCAGTAGCTACACTAGCTGCCATAGAAACCAGGTGGTGCATGTCTTTAATCACAATGGTGTAAGCCTTTAATCCTATCCCTAGAGAGGATTATAAAATGGGAGGAGACAGCTCTCATTCTCAGGCTTATTCTGAGGTTTCCTGGAGGCAGGATCACCATTTTCAGATTGAGGTCAAAGTAAGAGCTAGTGACTGTCTGCTTTCCTTTCTTGACCTTTAGGTTGAATCCCAATTTATCTCTCTGAGATTTTTATTATTCATTCTTATTGGATGCCCAACTTTTGGGGCACTAATTTACTTAAAAGCCATTCACCTGAGGCTTTTTAGTTACCATCTTAGGCCAGAGCTGGGATTGGAATTCCAGCTCTAGGATTTGGAACCCAAACCTTGCCACCTGGGTTTTGGGAAAGCACTAATGTTCCTAGCTCCCATCCACCCTGGCTTAGTTTCCATGAAAAAATGGAAAATACACAGAGAATCTGGATATTGTATGTCATTCTGTTGTCTTTGAATAGTTTGACTGTTAAGGAAAGAGCAGCAGCTGCTAAAAGACATTTGAGTATAAATGGTCCTGGATTAATCCAACCTATATTTTGAAAATGCCTTGACTTCAAAATTTAAGTCAAAAGACATGTTACTTTGGAGAAGAGGTTTTGCTTTTGTTTCCATAGGAAGTGAGAGACTGTGGATTCATTCTTGGTTAAGAAAAAGTAAGGTTTGATCAAGGAAGATCCCAGAAAAGAATCTCTAATAGGAGTTGATGACCTAGATGAGCCAATGTTTTAGATTACCTATGTTGCAGTCTCTTCTGAGTTCTGCACCCAGAACAGCTTCAATGCTGCTGACTGAGATGGTCAAGCCTCACAAAATACTCCATTCAAGACTTGACCATAATCCTAAATTTTCTTTGGGTTCCATATGATTATCAGCATCCATAATCAGCAGGGTGTAGCCTAGAAAGCTTTGCACACATTCCCCAAAACTAAATTGTGGATGTTTGTCTTTGTTTAGTGTGGTGGTTATAAGTTGTTATGGACAATGGTCAAGAAAAAAAAAGCTAATAAAGGAATTAGATTCAAGGTTCTTGTTTTGAAAAGAAAAAAGTGGAAAATATATATGATAGAATAAAAAGGTAGGTTATTGAATCTACTCCGAAAAGAAAGAAGAAAGATATAGATATTATAAGATAAAATTATTGAATCTACTTTTAGAAATCAATGACTAGTTTTCAATGTTTTACATTACATTGGACTTTGTATATTGTAAAAAATTTTGTATATTGATACAAACTTGAGAATAATTTTGTTAAAATATACTGTACATATGTTTCTAATTTTGTTCAAGGTACTGTACCTATACAGCTCATTTAACACTGTAATGCAAATCTCTAGTCCTTGAAAATTATTATTGCCAACTATTTAGGATAATGAGGAAATTCAGGTTAGCTTAGCAATAAGTCACCTATTATAATCAAACATGTTGTCCCACTAACTATGTTCTCAAAAAGATATATTTTAGATAGACAGGTAATCTTCAAACACTTGGGAGATCTATAGAATATGGCATTTAAGATGTTTTTATTACCTAGGTTCCTTATTTTTGTGACAGTGAGACATGTCTGCTCCTGGCAGCACCAATCTACTTCAGAAAAGATAATGGACATCAAGGAAAGTCCATATGTAGTACTTTCTTTGTGGCAAAAGTAAGCCACTTGGCAAGAAAATATCCCTGCCTTGAAAACTGACAGTATGCTGTCATAATTAGCCAAGCAGGACACAAAACAAAGTGACTGCCAAACATTGTCAAGAAAAGGAGTGACTACCTTTCAGAATATCTTGCTTCACAGAAATGTCGGTCAGATATGGTAGGCCTGTAGGCTGAAAATGGATACTCCAACATTGCAGAGAAACTTTGAGCAACAGTCCAGGCAGTCAGCTGCTTCTGTGATTACTCACAAATTTTGGAAGTCACTTTTTGGCACTTCTGCTTATTCAGTTAATATTCTTTCCTTCTTGGGTCTGTGAGGGAGTTGAAGACTAGTTAGTTATAGCTACAGTTTTTCTTGTTTACCTGACACAGAAAGCAAGTTATCATAGAAAATAAAATAGGTACAGATTTTAGACTCACAAGATACAGTTGACATGGAGTATTTTTTCTGAATTTGTCAAATGTAAATGGACTAGACATTGTTGATATATTTATTGCCGATATATAATGTATATAGTTATTGTTTTTTAGACAAAAAAGGAAACATGGTGGCATTTCATTTATATTTTATTAAATAAACCTTGCCTGATGATCAGAGAGTAAAACAGCCCCACTGGTCAACCTTACAGGCCAGGCAGTGATAACACACACCTTTAATCCCAGTAACCATACTAGTTGCTGCAGAAACCGGGCAATGCATGCCTTTAATCCCAGCCCTAGAGAAGATTGCAAATTGGGAAGAGACAGCTCTCACTCTTAGTCTCATTCTGAGGTTTCCTGGCAGGATCATCATTTCAGACTGAGGTCAATATAAGAACCAGTGACTGGCTGTTTTGCTTTTCTGACCTTTAGGTTGAACCCAATTTCTCTCTCTGAATTTTTGTTGATCATGCTGTCAAGAGTTGCATTCCTTAGTGTTAAAATATCCCTCACCGAATTCGAAAAACAATGATGTGATACTGGGTACATCTAACACACTGGAGGTTGGCTCAGTCCTCTGGAGTCATTGAACAACACCAAAATGGAAGCTATCCCTTTTGTTTTGTATTTTTGATTTGTTTTTGCTTCCTATTTAGTATTTTTTTAAATAAGGAAAGACTATAAAATTGAGAGGGTAGAGTTGGGAAAATCTGAGAGGTAAGGGGTAGAGGAAAATATAACCTAAATGTATAATATGAAAAAATTAAAACAAAATACAATAATAAAAATATATTTAACTTCAAGAATCTAAGAAAACACCACAAACAGAACAAAATTGCAAGAGGGAATATATATTCTTAAATAATAACTCTGCTGTTGAATCTTACTGTGATTTTCTAATCCATTTTTTAACATTTACTCTCATTATTTCTATTTGATTGTTTTTATAATTTCTATCTTTTTATTGGTATTATTTTGGACATTTATATTTATTTTTTGAACATGATTATGATACCTAATACCTAAAGATTTTATTTAATAAATGCAAGACCTTGTTTTCACAAAGGTAGTTTTTACAAGTTATTTTTTTCTTGGTAGAGTATATTCTTTTGTATGTCTCATAGTTTGTCATTGCTGAAACTAGATGCTTTAAACATGTTCTTATGAACTTAGAAGCAGGTATTATAGAATGTTGTAGTAATAAGGGTGAAAGGGGAGCGGGCCTGCTTTTCGTCCGGCCCAGCTNGGGCCAAGGCAGTTTCTTTATTAACCAATGAAAGTAACACATACACAGATGACCCTCCTACATCAGAATGTTTTGTTATTGCTGTGTCTGATTTTGTTTATTGAATGGTGTTCTTTAATCAAGCATGCTTTATCAGCTGTGGTTACTCTTACTTCTACTTGATTATTGTGGTCAGATAATGATTAGAGGGAGTGGCTTAAAAAAAAAAGAACTCCTTAAACCAATGAAGGCTCCAGCTGTAATCAAGTGGTTGTTCTCTGTGTTGGAAACACTTTCAGTGTTTCAGTGGTTTCCATATCTATGCTAAGTGAGTGAGGACTAGTCTGGTAAGCCTCATGGAAGTATTATTCTTTTACTGCTTTGCTTCCTATGTATTTGGTATATATAAAAAGAAAACAACTACTTTGGGAGAGCTTCAGTAATGAGCCTGGATATTAACTTTTTATAAACACAACTGGACAAAAACAGAAATCCATGAGTTTGTATCATATAGAAGGAAAGTGTGCTAGATTGAAATCAGGCATGAATTATTCATTTTGGGGTATGTATATTATAATTGATAAATAGTTGAAAAATATCAAATTATTTATCTCTTTTGCTTTAAATATTAATGGTATTCTCTCCAATACATCCAAATTATTTTTCTCTTATGAATGGCAATTGATTTTGTTACACTAGGGATGCAACAGGATTGAAAATAATAACATTTAGGTTCTAATGCCTAAAATTTTATTTTGAATTAAAAGAATAACTTGAAAGCTTGGCTTTGAAAGGAAAAAATATTAAATTCTCCAAATACCTCATGTAAAGTCACTTCTTTAAAAAATAACTGTGGATTTTTCTCTGCAAATATAGAGTTCGATAGAAATCAATAAAAAATTGTGGAAAACTCTTATCCTAGTTTTTATTCTTCAAGTGCAGAGTAGATCCCTCACTGGCAGTAGAAGAATTGCACATAGAAACAAAGAAGAAATAAAAAAAACTACACGATAAATTTCTTTTGAATTGTTAGGTAACAACCAAAGCAAAAGGATAGAGAAATGTAATTACGTATCATGGTACTTTTTTTTACATCTCCAATTTACTTTTATACCGGACACATGGATGGAGAGGCAACCTTAAAAAATATTTTGAGAAATGTTAAATCTAAACAGATAAAATATTTTGACTTGTTTTGTAGAATTTCTGGATGGGATGGCTTGAGTATCTGCTTTTTGAAGTACTTAGTATCAAGAGTGTTTTGTATTAGCACTATTGCATAGGCATAATGAGATGGCAAGGAGAAAGAGCCCAAACCTACACAAAGTGTATTATGTTCATATATTCCTTATATGAATAACATGAAGAAAATCACATGCCACATTTTAAAGATTTTTGTGCATGAGAACATATTTTAGGACCTTGAGCCATCAAAAAGCAAATAGTGGAAAATCTGTGGTTGATTGTCATCACCATCCTTCTGATAAAAATAATTGTATGCTACTAGCAAAGTGATGAATACAACCAGCCAAATGAAGTACTTCATGGTAGAGCGATGTGTAACATCACTGAAGTAGAAGAGTGGTGTTCTCAAGGTAGCTAAGCACCACAGTAGCATTGTCAGAAATCTCAAGTATTCTGCAGTGCTAACATCTTTTAATCACTATCGTTATCAGCATCATTATTTAGCTATAGAACCAGGTTGACTACTTCACCTTAGGTCAACAAAGAAAGAATTCACCATAGGCAAAAAAACCCTTCTTCTATATCCACCCTTCGAGATTACTGAAGGACTCCAGAGGCACAAATTTGCCATGGAGGGGGCCAGAATTCAATTTTTATTCTTGCGACATGGACAACCTTTCAAATTAATTGCCTTGTTTATGATCCTCATTGAACATTATTGCAGATCAAAGGTTGTGACAGCAAAAGTGCCATGTGTCTTTAGTCACTACATTACAAATACCGACAAGATCAGCAACAGCTTCTTAAGCTTTCTTCTAAATTCCTTTTGCAACTCTGTACAGTGGGTTTGCATCCTGGTCAATGCAAAACTCGAACAAACAGGACTGTAATCGGAGAGTGCTCGTTCATTTCCCAGCTTCCTAGACCCAAATAATCACACAGAAGCTATTATTAATTACAACACTGCTCAGCCAATAGCTTAGGCACTTTTCTAGCTAACTTTTGCATCCTAAATTAACCCATTTCTATCAATCTGTGTGCCAGCATGAGACTGTAAGATTCTGACGAGCATCTTTCTCCTTTGGCAGTTACATGTCATTTGACTTTTGCCTACTCTCTATCTCAGTTCACTTTATTCACCTGGCTCTACTCTGCTAAGCCATTGGTGGAAATGGCTTTATTCATTATCCAATAAAAGCAACACATATACAGAAAGACATCCCGCATCACAGGACCATGAGATCATAGATTATAGAAATACATATTACCTTTACCGATAAGGAGATCTTAGGAATGAGCTACAGGGTGGTACCCACCTTAAACAAAGAGAGCATGTGTATTTTATTCAGGGAGCTTATGTATCTGGATTGCAAAGATGGCAGTTGGAGCATTTTTAGTTATGCTTAGATAGAGTCACTGTTGAACCTTCTTCAGCATCATGGTGCCAGGAAGGTAGTTTGTAGCCAGTGTCTTTTGTTTATTTTTAGCTAGATGGAGGACATACATTGATAAACCTTACAGATTTAGCTGCAGAAAAAGAGAAGGGTATTTGAAGATGAGTTTTATATCAGATTTTCCCTCCTATTTTCCTACCTCACCCTAGCTGCTAACACTTTGTAAAACTTCCACCTGCATGTACTTTTATCCATACTCCTAACATCTGTTCAAGAACGTCTTATCTTTACTTCTCATTGATCTAAGGATACCCTGGTCATGTACATGAATATGTGAAGTCACATTTTGGAGAATATCTGAAATAAACACCAACAATGGTGATGATTTCAGCAGGAGAATGAACAGAGCCGAGGCCAAGGTACACCAAATTGTCATCTGGTTTGACTTCTTTACAGTACATACAAGCAGCTGCTATAAGAATCTTTGTGAATCCAATCAGAAAAGAGTGTCTGGTAATTCTTGTCTTTTGTTCAAATAACAATGGCCTCGATTTGTTTATCACTAAGTTTTCTCTCTTGTATCCCTGCTGCATTAGCACAGCCAGAAATCACTCTGTGGTAGCACTCTCAATTCTAGTAAGATCCTTCATATTAACAGAAGGGTCTTATTGGTCCATCAAACCATGTTAGTGAGGATTCCTCCTCATTACAGACTTCCTCAGAAAATGTATTTTATTAGTTTTGACCTTGACAGTCTTGTCAATTAAATATCTCCTGTGTTATGATTGGTAGATAATTTATTGACATAATAAAACTTAAAACAGTCTTTTCATTTTTTTCTTTTTAACTTTAAGTACCATTCTGTTTTCATTTATTTTACATACCAATCAGTTTCTCCTTACCTTCTGTCCTCCTGTTTCCCTGCAATTTCCCATCTACCCCTTCCCATCTGCTCCTCCTCCTTCTCCATTCAGAAAGGGCCAGGCTTCCCATGGGCTTGCACAAAGTATGGCTCATCAAGTTGAGGCACAATCGAGCCTCTCCCCTTAAGTTGAGGTTATCAAAAGCCAGCTAAGTGGCAGGGAGAGGTCCTGCTCTCACTATTAGAAGACTTACTAAGAGACCAAGCTACATGATTGTCACACACCAGAAGAGGGACTTGGTCAGTCCCATGTGTGTTTCCTAACTGTTGGTTCAGAGTCCATAAGCTCCAGTGATTTCGGGTCAACTGTCTCTGTGGGTTGCCTCATCATGACCGCCCCCTGACTTGTACAACCCCTTCTTCCTCTTGGATTAATAGAATGCTTGTCTGGGGAATCTCTGCCTATACTTTCATCAGTTACAGCATAGAGTATCTCTGATGGCAATTAGGGAAGACACCAATCAGCTTCCATAGATGGCAATTCAAACACCCTCTCCATTATTGCTAGCAGTCTTAGTTGGGGTCATCTTTGTGGGTTCCTGGGTTTCCTTGGCACCAGTTTTCTACCCATGCTCTAAATGGCCACCCTCCATGAAAAACACCTCTGTTTTTAGTCTCCCCCTCCACTCTGTCTCTAGCCTGCCCCCTGTACCCAGCCTCCAGTCCCCAACCCCCCACTCACCACCACTTTACCCAAGCATCTTTTCTACTTCCCCTTACCAGGAATATCCATTTATCCCTGTTTGAGTCCTCCTTATTATCTAGCCTCTCTGGGACTGTGGTTACACCTAACTTACTCCTAATAACCACCTATGAGTGAGTACATATATGTTTGTCATTCTGAGTCTGGATTACCTCACTCAGAATGATTTTTCAATTTCTATCCATTTGCCTGAAAATTTCATGAAGTCTTTGATTTTACAGCTGAGTTTTTACAACAGCCACAAATACTTCCCCGGGTAAATGAACCACATTTTCCTTATCCATTCTTCAGGTGAAGAACATCTAGGTTGCTGACAGGTTCTGGTTATTACAAATAATGCTGCAATGATCATAGTTGTGTAAGTAAATGTCCTTGTGTTATGATTGTGCATCCATTGGGTATATGCCCAGAAATGATATAGCTGGGTCTTGAGGTAAATTGTTTCCAAATTTTTGGAGAAACTGTCATACCAATTTCCAAAGTGGGTGTACAAGTTTGCATTCTCACCAGCGATGAAGGAGTGTTATTCTTACTCCACATCCTCTCCAATATAAGCTGTCTTCAGTGTGTTTGATCTCAGCCATTCTGACTGGTATAAGATGGTATATCGGTGGAATTGTTTTGATTTGCATTTTCTGGATGACTACAGTTGTTGAGTAATTCTTTAACTGTCTTTTGGCAATTTGAGATGCTTCTGTTGAGAATTCTCTGCTCAGATCTGTACCACGTTTTTTAATTGGATTATTTGGTGTGTTCCTGATCAGCCGGCAGAAGGCCCGGAAAGGGAGCACAGACATTCCTCAACCCCCTAAACTTTCTGGTATTTTTATGTTTAGCTTCTTAAGTTTTTATTATACATTTTAGAGATCAGCTCTCTACTGGATGTGACTGGATACAAGATTAATTTAAAATAGTCAGTAGCCCTCCTTTATATAAATGATAAATGGGCTGAGAAAGCAATCAGAGATACAACACCCTTTGCAATAGCCGCAAATACTATTAGATATCTTGGGGGAAACTCTAACAAAACAAGTGAAAGACTTGTATGACAAGAACTTTGTCTTTAAAGAAAGAAATTGAAGAAGGTATCAGATAATGGAAAGATCTCCTGTACTCATGGATAGGTATGATTAACATAGTATTTTTTTTTTGATGATATGCACTCTTAACTCCCCTAACTATTCCCTAGATCACCCCACTCATGACTTTCCCGCCTTTATCTTTTATTAAATTTTGTAATCAGCTGTTGAGTATGCTTCATCTTTGTATACTCGTATAGCTTATTTTCTATTATCAGTTTATTACATTAGGTATTTCATATTTGTGATAGGTACACCATTCATTGAGTGGCACGTATTTTCTGCAACACAAAAGTTGCATGTATCATCGGCCTTCATTTTTGACTTTCTTAGATTTTCCTATTGCTTTTGGATTTACTGATTTTTTATGTATATGAGTGATTTAACACACACACACACACACACACACATGTTCTCAAGGTAACTAAGCAGCGTAGCAACTTTGTCAGAAATCCTGAGTCTTCTGTAGTGCGAACATCATCTAATCACAATCATTGTCTATACTAGCTAGATCTCTTTCTCTCTCTCTCTCCCTCTCTCTTAATGTATACTGCCTTCCTGGTGCTGTGGAGATCTGAATAGGACATCAGAGTCCCTGGAACTTGTGTTTCAGATATCACTTAATTACCATGCAGGTTCTGGGAATCAAACCTTGGTCCTTTAAAGTAGCAACACATTCTCGTAACTACTGAGCCATTGCTCTAATCCCAGGGGATTTACTATTTTTCACTAGCTTCTGTGCATCAAATTCAGCTCAGAAATTCAGTTGCTTAATCCCAGTACTTCTGGTTCTACACAGTACATACATTATACTTTGACACATTTCACCTTGATACCATTGTCCAACCTCTCCATGAGCTTGGCTTTACATACAATAGGAAACTATACTTCATCTCTTTTTCTATTGCTGTTACCCATGTGATGGGGAAGTTCAGCCAATCACATTTGGCTAGGGTGTGGCCGCCTGGGGCCAGGGAAGAAAACCTGGGCATCCAGGTGTGCTTG
>LOEQ01003261.1:235540-261378 GCA_001685075.1 Bramus lutescens | reverse complement strand
GGCCTATCAAAAGGCCAAGGCAGTTTCTTTATTGACCAATGAAAGTAAGACATAAGACAGATGACCCTCCTACATCATTACATTTTATCATAAATTTTGGGATGTATTATTTATTAAGAGAAAAGGTAATTCACAACTTTGTCACCTCAAAAAAAAATAGAAAATGAAACTATGAGCCTTACTGAGAAAATATTGTAGTGCAATGATCCATATATAATGCTCACATACCCCCAAAAGAGCTAGGAACTAGGAACATTCAATACAAAGAAAAAAATAAAGATGTGTGGTTTTCTCTATTTGGGTTTTAATTGTATGAACAATAGCAACATCAAAATCTTTCACAATAATTTGATACCCTGGGCCTGAAACTCAATGCAAATATATCCCTAATCATGAGGTAGGAAAGTATCCAAGGTAACTTAACAAAAGTGAAAATCTGGAGCAATAACCTCTAGCAGGTCACTTCAAGGTTTCCTTAGATGGAGACAACTGTTCCATAATAGTTTACAACATCTTCCAGAGGCACCATACTGACCAGGAAGACAGCTGAGGCCTGGCCTCCTGACTGTAGTAATATGGGGAGCGGGCCCTGCTTTTCGTCCGGCCCAGCTCCCGCACGNGCCTATCAAAAGGGGCCAAGGCAGTTTCTTTATTAACCAATGAAAACACATAGACAGATGACCCTCCTACATCACCTGACCCAGTAAAGAACTGATCTGAAATGCCACTGCATCTTGTAGTGTCCAAGATTGGAGATGGTGAGACCAGGAATGCTTATGTGTGATGGGCAGAGAAAATGATTCCATGGAATGTGGGCAGAAAATGCAGAAATGACCCTGCACTCGGTCTTTGAATGAATAAAATATATGAACATTGTGGAGTGAAAACTGCCTTAGTTCTTAGAAGAACTACGAGAACTTATCTGAAGCCTCACTTAGAGCCTCTCTGCAGTTCACTTGTCTGTTCAAACACTATTTTGACTTTTGTCTTTTACAGAGAGTGATGAGCAGAATTACTGAATCCATGTCTTGTGGGTCCAAGTATATCTTTGAGTCAGCTTCTTTGGAAACAAATCCCCACAGAAGTTAGATAATACATGTCTAAGAACCTAGACAAAATGCACAACAACTGTTCCCAACATTGAACAAGAAGCATCATGAACAAGAGCGTCAGTAACAGGAACGCAAATGAGAGAGGCTTAGCTCCCCAGCTTTCCACATAGAACACTTTCAGGAGTACAGTGAAAGAAGAAAGGGCATCCAGTAGAGCTTTACAATACTTACTATTCATAAATGCAAGATTGGAGATGGGGAGACCATGGAGGCTTACTGTGTGATGGGCAGAGAAAAAGACTCCATGGAATATAGGCAGAAACTGCAGAAATGATCCCACCTTCGGTCTTTGAACGCATATGATATATGAACATTTTGGAGTGAAAAGTTACTGAGTTCTTAGACGAACCATGAAAACTCACCTAACTGAATGGTTCTGGAATTCTCATGCACCTGGGAGCATGATGCCACATTCAGACAACCCAGCAGGGTAGGATTCCTAGTATAAGAGGCTTCATGTAGCCTTCGGGAAAAGCTCACCTCAGCAGTGAACCTAATTAAGCTGTAAAGAAGGCCTGCTCTGCAGCTTCCTGTGCTGTGCTTCAAGCAAGATTTGAAAGGTTCAGAAGAGTCCAAGTAACCGTGTTTTGGAACACATCAGAACTACCTGAAAGAGCACAGCAAAACCTACTACCCCACAGTGGAAATCTCAAACTGTGCTCTTATCCATAAAATGCTACAAGGCAAGTACAATAGCATAATGTGTGCACCAAAAGCAAGAAAAACAATTAGTCAATAGAGTAAGGCCCTAACTGGCAAGAGCAATGAAATTAGAGCAGAACTCTGAAGCAGTGGTGTTAAATAGGGCCTACACACTCAACAATGTGAATGATGCCACAGAATTAATGCAAAGGAACTGTAGAATACAATATTCACTTGTAGCAGCAAAATTAAATACTGCTAGCTTAATGAAAAAACAACTGCATAAAAAAATTAAACATGCTTTTTGGGGTATATCCAGACTCTAGGAAAAGAAGGAATGATGTTTTGACAAAGTTTTTCAATGCATCCAAAGATTTATAGTTAATTCAGTTGACTTATTCCTAGTCTCCTTTGTGACAATCCAAATCCCACCCATCAGCTTTAGATTTGCATGACTGCAGTAAGAAAGGGAAGAGAGACCAAGGGAAGGAAGACCTTCTTGGAGGCTGAACAGTTTTAGCAGCTGTCATTATTGAATGCTTAAGAGTATATCATCAGAAGCTTTATGTGGACAGACACATTGAAGACTCACATACCTGGTGAGAAAGCAAAACAGTATCATCCTCACCTAGAAAATGTAAGTCTAAGCTACCAAAGAATTTACTCAGTATCTTGTATTCTCACTAGCTTGCCTCTGGTTCAAGGAGAGATTCTCTAGGCACTGCGCTGTGTCCTGTCCCTTTCATGGCAGAGCAGTCCAAAGCCATCCACTGTCATTCAAAGCCATCCAAGGTCATCCTCCTCTCCTTGACTCCAGATAATGACATCTGGACTTCTAGAGCTGGGGAAATAAGGAAGTTTAGAAGCATTTGAGCAATCCATACAATGTATAGAGAATAATAATAAAAATTAAAAAGTAAAGCATGAAGAGAAAGAAACTTTTTAACTTTTCCTGATTCCTTCATTGAGAGTCAGAAGCTATTAGAAATTTAATTGTATATCAAAGATCTCATGCAGTCCTTGATAGAACTCAAAATTCTTTTCTGGTTACTTAAGAGAGAAGAAGACCATAAATTAAAATTGTGGGACTTACTCTTTTTTCAGTTTAAGATTTAGTTTTCTCCAACCAAAATTTAAATTACTTGAAAATATTCTGCATCTTGTATTAATTTGATTTGTCCATTCTGTATGATATAGAACTATACATACATTCCATAAAAGCTTCAACTGCTAAAAAAAGCATAAGTTATAAATACTTTTTTAGCTATTCAGAGTACTGTTGGAAAGACAAAAATGCTTTTCCAATCAAGGCCTTAAAAATGACAGAACTATGAAATAGAAGGTAACTGTGATTATAACCTGAAGTAGATTTAGTGTCTCTATTTTATAAATGAGGACACAGAGACACAAAAGGAAGAAGTGCCTGAGCAAAGTCACAAACCAGTGAAGAACTGTGTGGCTGGGTAGCAAGTCTATATCTAGGTGTCACTCCCAACACTGTACTACTTCCTCCATGCCTAAAGAATCATTTTGGCTCTGGGTTTCTGATGACTTCATTATGTTCCCATTGGCTAGACAGCCTCCCACTTCCAACTCTGTTAAATAGGTTTCCCATTGCTCGCAATATTTTCATGCTTGTAGACTTTTTCAAGACCCTCAAAATCTTTTAAACAGTTTTCTCCATGCATCTCAAGTTAATAAGAACCATAAAACAAAATAAATATTTTCTTTCACATTGCATCTGTTGTATTTTACTGCAGAAGAAAAAATCAGACTATGACAATAGATTATTGTATCAACCCACTTCACCTGAGAAATAAGTGCCTTCATCCCATACAACAGTGGATGGCGTGGTAGTCCAAGAGCTTTTCTGTAACATTACAGAAAAAAGCCCTCTGTGTCAATAATACAGGTTTATATAAAGAGAACATTAACACCAAATTCCTAATTAGCCGATTTAATATTTATGGCTATGGTGTTCCTTTTTATAAATGTACACATTCTTTGCTTCTTTGACTATTTGGAGGACTTAGTGTTAACATCTAAATAAAATACTACACACACACACACACATATATAGTATGTGTGTGTATCTAAAATCATGTTGTATTATATGCCATAATATTACATTTTAATAATAACAAAGTATTTACTTAATTTTATCTGAAACACCTAATATATATAATAACACATATAATATATATGTGTGTGTGTATGTATCTAAAATCATGTTGTATTATATGTCAGAATATTACATTTTAATAATAACAAAGTATTTACTTAATTTTTATCTGAACTATTTAGACCAAATAAATTTGCAAAAGAAATGGAACCAAATGAACTATGCAAAATCTCATTACTTAGAAGATAATCAATTTGTTGACACTTTATACATATTTTTAGTAGCATGGTAACTTTGAGGTTCCAGCTCATACAAAGTTCAGGACCCCAAGTTAAAAACAGGGAGTAAAAGGGATAGTAAAAATGCATAAAAAATCACACAGATAAAATGATTTCAAAGTGAGAGCATGAAAAAGTTATCAAGATAAATGAAAATATTTTACAAAGGATATAATATCAATTTAATATTATGAAAAGCATGTGTTAATTTCTTCTGCCAAGATGTTTTAGACTATAAGTTAATTGTATTTCTATAATAGGTATTGATAATAGCCATAAGCAACTTCTACAAATAGTTAATATAATATCACAGCATAACAGAGATGCATGAGATTTTAGAAATGCATCAAGGCAAACATCTAATTTTTTAGATGAAGCAACAGAGGAGTGAGTTAAGTTCTTCAAGCTTCATAGGTTTTGCACGGAAAAGGTGGCAGAGCTAAGGTGACAACTGAGATTTCAAAGAATGTCTCAAATTGCCTCTCCCTTTCATTTTTTTATACACATCATGGTTCATATACAGAAGGCACCTCTCACAGTGCGCTATCTTTATAAAGACTCCTATTATTAAAAAATATATGTCACTTAAATATTGAAGCCAGAGAAGCAGCAACTCCCTGTTATCTTTTTTAAAAATTTCCTGCTCTGAAACACCTTATTGCTAAGGAAATGATGTCAATGTGGTGCTATTGTATGCTACATTTTATCTACCATAGGCCAACAAGTTATCTAATTATTCATCTTGTGAACAATCTCTGCTGTCCTCTGCCATGGAAAAAATAAGAGTGAATCTTTAATTGGATGGTACCCATGCTGATTCTTTTAAATGCATGGAAATGACTTAATTTTCTAACAGTTGTCGGTGACTGACAATTAGAAACAAGAAAGGTCAAGATAGAAAGCAAAAAATGGTTAGAGGAAAGGGAAAAATAACCTGTGTGTTGGGGACTCGTCCTAGGAGCTGAGAGGAAAGCAGGTAGTGAAGGAGAAACAGGATAGAAATCACATGCAAGTTAAATGCAAGGGAGGGACAAAGGACAGATTGCAAGGAGAAAATGGATCCTGAGACATTGAGAGTCAATTAGGAATACTTGGAGTACTTTTTAATATGAGAAAGTATTATAAAAGTTTTAGGAAGTTAAAAGAAAATAAGAGAAATGGGGAGAAAATAAAAAGATGGAGGGGAAAGNGAGGGAGGGAGGGAGAAGAAGGGGACAAGAGAAAAAGCAGCTACTGTTTTCCCTTTAGATAAAGCATTGCCTCTGTGCATCAGTTCCAAAGAACTCTGTCTCCAGGCTCCACTCTTCCGTTCTGCTGCACTATGAAGATTTCAAGCAATAGAGAAATAATGGCTCCCAGCTGGAACGTCACCAGAAGTAAAGGCATCCTTTGCCAGGACTCTGCTTCTCCTGGGTACTGCTGCTTTCTTCCACGGAACCTGCTTTATCAGACTCTCCTGCTGAAGCTCAGGCAGCATAGGCACAGGCAGCCCGATAATTTAAATCAATGAATGAGAGGGGGTGGGAGGGAATGAGGAGAGATAAATAAGAAATCATATCCCATATCACTTCAGGTCTTCAGGTCATGAATAAGGGGTGAACATTCCTAATACGAAAGTTCCAAATGAGACCCCACAAGTGAGAAATTCCACATTGTGAGCGCAAGTTATATGATCTCTAAAAATACTGTATAAATGTATTGTCTTGGTTAGGGTTTCTATTGCTATGAAGAGGCACTATGACCACAGCACTTTTATAAAGGAAATATTAAATTGGGGCAGGTATTCAGTTTCAGACATTCAGGCCATTATCATCATAGTGGGACCTGGTGGCATGCAGGCAGACATGGTTCTGGAGAAGCACCTGAGAGCTCTACATCTTGATCCAATGTACAGGAAGTAGGGAACAGTGTGCCACACTCAGCATAACTTAAGCATATGAAACCTTAAAGCCTGCCCCGAAATTGACACACTTCCTCCAAAGCCACACTTAATAGCACCACTCTCTATGGGCTAAGCATTAAGTCACATGAGTCTATGGAGACCATTCCTATTCAAACCACCACACATATATTCAAGATATAAACATAAGATTAATGTATAATATGAAGAAAGTTCGTGCTTAGACTTGGGTCCTGCCCTTGATGTATCATTGTCTATAAGAAAATATTGTAAAATTCAAAACATCCTCAATTTTAATCATTCTGCTCATGAGCATTTCAGATAGAATATACACCCTCCAGATTGGCCAAATGTGTGTGAATTACTTGATTAAAATTAATGAACTCATAATACAGCCTGGGTGTTCTAATGGTGAATGCTCTACGGGGATTTAAACCCACAGATTTCTCTCTCCCTGAATGATCATATATATGCATGTATGATCACATACATGCATTCACGTGCTTTAATTTTTTTTCCTCATTCCTGCTCTACTGAAAATTCTGTGGAAATGTACTCAATCTCATTACACTTTACATTCACTGTGAACTCAATTCTGAGAGAGCCGAGCAGATGCCATAACAGGCAGCTCAGGCTTCGATCAGAGATCAGGTCTCAGTTTCAGTTTCCTGAGGCAGCAAGCAGTTTCCAAAAGAACTAGAAACAATGGACAATCAATCTTCAACTCCCCTTACACAGAGACGAGAGAGATAACATGTAACAGGGCTGTGTCAGCCCCCATAGTACCTCAAGGTAATGACCAAATAGTGACTGGTCCTGGGACATATCCGGACATGCCCCAAAATGAAGAATTGCAGCCCAAATCAACCTGTACTAGCCCTAGCCAATCAGAGATGTACTAATATGATTGATGCTTGCTAAGCCAATCATAGATAGGATGACCTAACTATCCCTGAAATTCCCCCTCATCGTGCTTAANAAAAAAAAAAAAAAAACTTGCATGCATGTTCTTCCTAGTATCGCCATTTTGTCTTTGCGTCTCATGTGCAGCCCCAGTACGTTGGTACTTTTTATTCTTGAGAATTAAGCACTCTTGCTGATTGCATACATATATGCTGGTCTTTTGTGGGACTTCTCTAGGACCCTAACACATTTCTCCTTTGATAATCATTTGTGGGCTTCCTACCCTTTTCCACTGCAGCTTTAATGCTTCTGTCTCTAATCAGCCCTAAGCTCCTCTAACAGCTAATTCTGCCCATGCCTTTCAAATTGGTGCTTCTCATTCTTCAAGTTAATTTCCCACAACTAAAACTGATATTTCTCTCTTTTAAGATTCCCCACAAAATCTTCTAGGAAGTGTCAAAATCTTCTAATTTGAACCTTTGTTTCTCAGAAAGTATTTCATCCATATGTGAATATGAAAATGATTTAGAAATTCTAGTTTGAGATATGACACTGTTCAGTAGGAAGAAAAATTCATCTTTCCTAATCCTTCTTTATGAAAGAATAAATCTTTTCCAGAAGCTAGGCAACATATTTCGTGTCCCATTTAAAGTGCAGGTGGGGTCACATGACAAGATTTTATTTATTAAAACAATGTTTTGTGTGGCACCATTCCTAGGAAGAGTTGAACAAACACCTAGTCAACCCAGATAATGAACCAACAACAAATCAAAGTACAGATTCCATCAAGTCCAACTTGGTGAATCAATGAGCTTTATTTGGGTTGCTTACAAGAATATGGGTGAGGGGTTACTTATAAGAACAAAAAAGACTCAAAGATGGCTGCCACACCAAAGCCCACCCAGAAGGCATTATAGTTCAGGAAAGCTAGAATTCTGGAACACAATGCATAGCCTACAATAGCTCAACAGGTTGGAGAGGATCCTTTCCAGGACTCCCAGTTGTTCTGAGCCTTGTTCTGTAAGTTAAGCTAGTCTGAGAGTGTCTCTCATCAGTCCATATAGCTTATATATGCTTGAGAAGGGAATATCCTAGTGATTTGATCAGTTTCAGGACTTCCTCGAGCTATTGAGTTGTTTTCTCCCTGAGTTTAATTAGCTCTTCTACAGGATGGAATGTTTCAACCCCTTAGAACTTCTTGTCTCACCTCACTGCAAACATCCTAGGCCTTAACTTTCCCCATAGGCTATACTGTGATTTTGCTCCCCTTTAACATCCTGTTTCTTAACAAGCTTTCCTCCAAGATGGAAATTTTTAATCTTGGAGGAAACTGCTATACAACACAATGACAGACAAGAAAAATGAGAGCACCATGCTTTCTAATACTTATATACATCTGTATACACACACACACACACACACACACACACACACACAGTGGAGTTCTTTGTGGAGTATTAAGAAATATTGTGCTATTTAAATACGGGCAACATACAGGAAAAGACAGCCAATGGTCTTTTTTTCTACGGTTACTTACAGGGCATCCATGAAGTGGCCATCAAAACTTGCCGCTCTCCTATATTCACTTAGTTATGTATTTGTCATTGTAACTAATCTTAATGGAAACATTTGAGGAAGGAAGAATTTAGTTTGCTCTTGATTTTGGTGCTTTTATGGAGGGCAAGTGTGAGACTAACATTCAACTCATAAAAGGAAGCCAGGAAAGCAAAGCAAAGTCATAAACGGTCTAGGGTATGATGTGCCCCTCAGAAACACAACCTGGTGAACTACCTTTTCCTAACAGACATGCTTCCCGTTTTCACACAACAGTCTATTAAAATTTTGAGTCAATCAATAGATTAAATGATTGATTATTAGAGCAAGAGTTATGACAGTTACAATCTAATCATCTCTGGAAATAACTCCTAGACATGCATAGATATGAGCTTGCCAATCTCCAAACATCTCCAAAGACTAAGGTGATACCATTTGTCCTGACTCCATTTTGTGTTTTATCAATATTTCTCAGCTCTGCACTTCAACAACAGCCGCATCTGCCTTGGTACGACATTTTGTATTTTCTATGACCCACCTATGCTTCAGATGTATTAACCAAAATAACCAGTATTTGCACAACTAAACATTAAAAAAAAGTAAAGGTATAAATCAAAATTAATTGTCATGTTGTGTCTACTACATTCTGCCAAAGCTGATGTCACTCTGACCCTCATCTAAGGTCAATGTAATTGTGGTCTGTGTGGACTTCTGCCTTTAAAAATGCTGTACACTCAAGCTTTGACACCAAGAGTTTTTAATGAGGCACTAGCCCATTATTTGTTACTGGCCAAAGCTAAAGCACTCTACTTTGGCCTTACACGCATTGTGGTTTGTCACTTTCTCACTTACACCATAACAAAGTTGACAATTAAAATTTATCATGTACAGTAGGGAAAAGGAGAGGGTTTGTGTGAGGAGATTCTTTGAGTGGAAATATAACCTTTGACACATCCATTTGACAGAATTTGTTCATCTCTTTTTATGCTGATTTCTAAGGTAGGTTTACAATGGGCATATTGGTAGGTTTTAGTTTTAGTTTTATGTGTTTGTGTGTCTGCTCATGTATCTCCTTACAACATGTTTCAAAACAGTCTTATCCCTTCCAGTCTCTACACATCCTACTGTTTTTTTCCATTACTAAATTAGCCATAACTTTATGCGATGTTAGAAAATTGCAGTGACAGCAGATATACCTGGCATGTTTCAACATTAGACAGAATGCATCTACATTTTCTCCATTATGTTTACTGTTACAAGGGCTTTTATTAGACAACCTCATCATCTCCTTTTATTCCCAATGGTTCTTCACATTTTATTCCTTCATCATCTCCCCCAGAAATATTACAGCTTCCTAACTAATTTATCAGCTTCCTACCTCACACCCTGAAATTCATCTTCTTCAATGTGGTCAAGGTAATATTTATGAAATGAAAACTTTATCGTGCTTAAAATTATTCATTAATTTAGCCAAACATAGACAGTACACAAATGCAAGTTCTTCGTGTAAAAAGTCATCATGCCTACAACTCAATATGATTCTCGTGTTATAGTTGAAGACCCTAGGGCTAAATGAAATCAACTCATTCGATAAAGGTTATAGATGTAGTAACATTCTAGTCTGAAAATTTCCTTATATAACTTTCTATTATATAAAGAAGTATATGGCCCTTGCAAAATGAAATTACCTTAATGTTACCAGACGAATTCTGTAGCCCTTTAAAGTCTAGGTTCAATGTCTTCATAAATATCCTTCCTAGGAGAGTATTTTTTTAAAATAAGATTTAGCCCTCCTATTTCATTCCAAAACTCTGCTCCTCTCCATGTCAGAGAATCATAATCATCACCACTGGTGTATCACAAAATCTTCCCCCGCTCCAGACAGAACTTCATTCCCAAGTAGGTTTTAAGTGATAATCTTTCACAGAAGAAGCCCGTCATTTAATATGCAAATGAATTCAAGTGTATCAGCCTCGCTACTAGAGGCAAGGATCCCTGCTCACAGTCTCAGTAGGTAAGACAGAAAATTCTGAGAATTTGTTCTCATTTTCCACAGCACACTGACTAATAGGCCATTTTAACAATGTCCTTTTATGTTAATCTTCTAAGCTAGCCACCTACAGACATTTTCATAATAAATTATGTGATCTCAGATCTGAGCATTTTCACCTCCATGCTGTTGACATCTTAATTCTTGTTCATGTAAGAACCTATTCTCTTTTCATGTGTTGTATGTTCCTCGAAGTTTTCTAGTCTAAACCCAATAAGCAGGTGTTACTCTGTTTAGTCACTCCTGTTATTTATTTACATGCTTTACTTATTACATCATAGTGTAATTTCTTCACTAATACTGTCACATATAACTTAGGCTAGAGATATAAGTTTGGATAAATACACTAATGAGTACATCATTAAATTGCACATATTTCTCTTTTCTTTTCTTTCTTTATTTTTTAAAATATTTTGTTATGGTGTTTCATGTAGCCCAGGCTAGTCTCAAACTTACTATGCAGCAGAGTATGATCTTCCTGCTTCTATATCCAGAGTTTAGAGATTATTTATGTGCAGCACCAGATTGTACTAGGTTAGCACTTCGTCAGCTGAGCTACATTCCCAGTCAAGTGCATGAGTGCTTAAATTAGTTGTTTAGGGGTCTTGTTCTTGTTGTTTGCCAAAACCCAGAAAAGATTTTAGCATCTAATCAGTATCTTGGGCTTTTCTTTCCTAATGGTTCTCTGGCAAGAGTGGCAGGCCTATCTCATGTAAAGCCCACCATTACCTTTACAAGCAAAGCATCCTCTGTCACTGGTAATATATTAACCTGAACCTTGGAAGTATCCAGCTCCTCGTCAGTATGTTTACTGTTCTGAGGAACAAAGATAAAGCAACTCAACTCTTAGCTGAAGACATCAACACTGCTGAGAAGCTCTGATTTTTCTAATCACCCATCAGGAGAAAAGCGCTGCTGTCTACATATGGGGTTCCAGGGTGTCATGTATGTGTGTGTGTGTATGTATGTGTGGGGGGGGGCACAGTAGATCATCCAGAACTCAAAGCAAGCTCTAACTGTTGAAAACCAGAAGAAGCAATAACTGGCCATTATTCTACAAGAAGGTAGATGAAATGAATCATTCTGTTAACTCCACAAGCATGAAGACCCAGAACTCTTTCTTTTATGGACATCCTTAGGGATGAATGAAACCAGCTCAACTAATTATAATTGTATTCAGAGTAACTTTCTAAGCAGAGCTATAAAATTTGGTCTGTTACCATCCCAAATAATTCATTGTTTTATTATTTTTATTTTTTAACCTTGTACTAAAAGAAGCTTTTGTTTGAAAGTCAAAGGAAAGAGGAAAGGGAGGGAGGGGGAAGGAAGGAACAGAAGGAGGGAGTGAGGAAGTGCAGAAGGAAGAATGGGAGGAAGGGAAGGGCAAGTTCCTGAGAGCAGAGTTCTTATTTCTAAAGGTGGGAAGCACTGAGGGAGGGTGGAAAGACTAGTTTGGTATAAGCAGTGGAAAACACAAAGTCAAGAGAAATGGCTGCAAGTTCCACTGTCCCTACAGCTTCTCCCTTTCTCCAGCACTACCAGAACTGGCACAGTGTAATCTATCACTATGTCTATGATAGGAAAATGCAGCAAGCATTTAATTTCAGATATTATCAAAGTTACCACCCACATCTCACATTCCAAGATGCAGGAACAAAAGCAGTTAGATTGTGATGACCAGTGTCAGACACAAGAGGCAAGAAATGATTCAATACTTTTAAAAGAGGGTAACTCTAGTTTCAAAACAACATATGTCTGGGTAAGCTAAATTGTAATTTTCTGTAATTTGGTGAATAAAAAGAAATTAAACTTCTATTCACATTTAGTTCAAAAGGTTTTGATTGTCATCTTATATTTTCCGTTGCATATAAATACTCATTGGAAATTCCTTCCAGATTTGCAATAGTCACTCAAAGCTGTCAAGGGAGGAGTGCTTGTGTTTTTGCTTGATCAGAGTGGCAATCTTAATCCATGGGTGATTCAGAAGGCATACTAAAAGAAAACATTCTCTTATTCTGAGTGGCACTGTGCAATGGGGAACAGGTTGTTTCCAGGCAGGCCATGTCCTCAGAGACAGTCGCAAGTGAGAGAAACACTTATGCTGTGGGAAACTCCTTCAGCTAATAACCTGTAAGATACCAGCCCACTTGGGTGTGGTTTCTTGTACTATATATGTAGATATGTAGACATAAAACTTGTGCTCTCTCTTTCTCCTCTCTCTCCCTCCCTCCGAGAGAGAGAGAGAGAGAGAGAGAGAGAGAGAGTTTCTTTCTATGCTGCTGCTGCTGGATTCAATTTCTGTTCCCTGCTCATGCAGAGAACTGTGATCTGTGAGTCTACCCCTAAATAAAGATCCCTTTATTATACTCAGTTCTGAGCTAGTGTGGGATTACTTTATAGTAATATAGTCCCACACTATATGCATGGGGCAACTACATCCACATACAACCTAAGAGATCTTGGGAAGGAATTCTAGACAAACACACACACACACACACACACACACACACACACAAGAAAGGAAGGAAGGAAGAAAGAAAAAAGAAAGAAAGAGAGAGAGTTAAGGTAGCAGCATTTTCTCAGGTAGGCTCTGTTTGTTAGAAGCAAACAGAGGCACTTTTCCTTTAATAGAAGGCTTCCTGACTCAGGGGTAGTGTCAAAAACTGCACAGATCCTTTAAAAAAACTTCCTGGTTCATGCTAGTTGAATGAACGTTTCAGGCTCTTTCAGGAGACTGAGCATTTGAATGGAATTTATGAACAGAGTGCTGCACAACTTGCTTAATGGCAACATAGACTCACTGTATACCTGGAAATGGGGCTGTGAGCATGGCTCACAGAGCTGGTACTGAATGGACCTCCACCATGTTGGACTGGGAAGAGTCAAAAAGCAAAGCAGCCTTTGTCTTAACCACACTGCTTAGCATTTGAAGACGCATTCCTGGACAGAAAAGAATTACAGACATGCAATAGGACAGATTCAGATATAAAAATCTCTAATCAAGACATAGTGTATTTAAAAAATGTACATAGGCTTGGAAGAGAGAAGAAAATGAGAATAGACAGTTATAAAAGAGCATAGACTGTCATAGATTAAAGAAGTAATGATAATAAAACAAATATTAAACTTATAAAAAGTAAGAGAGTAAAAAAGTAAGCCACATAAAGATGGAAAATATACAGAGAGTCTGGATAATGTATATTATTGTGTTTTTTATTGTTTTTAATGTGAATGAGTTAAGTACAAGGAGACATTTCATTGTACTGGGTGTATAGCTAAACAAAAATATGTATTTTATAGGTATCTTGGCTTCAAAATTTGGGTCTAAGGATATTTTGCTTTGGAAAAGAGGTTCTGCTTTTGTTTCCACAGAAGATGAGAACCTGTGGATTCCTTCCAGGCTAATATGATTTGTTCAAACAAGACCCCCTGAAACAATGGCCCAGATTGTCCAGGATCCATGACTGCTGGCTGAGATGAACCTACCATACAAAATACCCCATGAAAGACCTGATTAACAGTGCCCCGAAACAACAGTTAGTAGTCTAGAAAAAAATTTCCAAATTCCCTAAATGATTGTTTATAAATGTTTATTTACATCCAAAGGGGGATATACTATAGAGATGAATACTTTAGATTGATATAGATCTTGTACTATTGAAACAAACTTAAGGTCAATTTTGTTATATTTATGTTTCTGCCTTGCTTAAGGTGTTGTGTTTGTGCAGCTTATTTAAAAATGTAATATATAAATAATAAATATAGATTAATAGATAATCATGTATAATATTCAAGCTAGTAGTCATGTTAGTTGGGTTTTCTAGTTGTACAGAGATATATTTCAGATGGATAATTATTCATCATGCCCTTCAAAGACAAGCAGAACATGGCATTAAAAATGTTTAAGAACTTAGGACTTTTTAAGACAATGAAACACATCTGCTCCTGGCAGCACCAATCTACTTCAAGAAGATGATGGACATAGAAGAGGCTTCTTATAGAGTTGGTTAGCCATTTGAGCAAGAAAATGTTCTTACCTAGACTGCTTGGTGATATGCTGTATGAACTTAACATGCAGAACCCATAGAAAATGACTGCTGAAGTTGCCTAAAGAAAGTGAGACAGTCCATCAGTGTTCCTGCTTCATGAGAGAACAGCCAGACATTTTCTAGGGCACAGAAGAAAGTAACTGATGAGCTTTGCCAGTACAAGGCATAATGAATCTGCAAATTTCCTGCTTTATGGAAAAATCTGCCAGATACTATGGGCCTGTAGGCTGAAGATGGATGCTGCAATGATACAGAAGAACTTTGGGTGACTGTTAGGCAGAGAGATGTCACTATCAATTCTAAAGTTTTAGAAGCAGCTTTCAATGCACTTCCTGTTTACTTAGGCATTATTATATCTTTATGGAGTCTTTGATGGAGTTGAGGAAAGATAGTTATAATTATAAAGAGTAGATTTGATATAAAACTTAAGACTCAAAAAGATAGATGATATTTTCCTTAATTTGCCCCATGTAAATGGACTAAATATTGTTACTATAATTCTTGCTTGATACCTGGTTTGCTATATGTAATTTTACTATGTTAAAGCTAAAACCTTCCTTTCTATTTAGACATAAAAGGACAGGTGATGTGGACTTTCCCTCTGTATGTTGTGAGTATGTTTTGTTACCAGTGGTTTATAAATATTCTGCTTTGGACCTGTGGCAGTGCAGAATAGGGCAAGGTGGGAATTCCAAGCAGAGATAGAGGAAAAACGAGGTCAGAGTCAGAGAGGTGCCATATAGGTGATGAAGGATACAAATGCCCCAGAACCTTACTGTAGGTAAACCAGAAGCCTTGTAAAATACAAAATAATAAAAATGGGTTAATTTAAGATGTAAGAGCTATCTAGGAATATGCTAGAGTCATTGGTCAAGCAGTGTTGCAGTTAAAATAGTTAGTGTGATTATTTTGGGTCTGGGAGGCCAGAGCCAAATGAGCAGCCTCCACAAACACACTTAATGGTGCTGTTACAAGAAATGACAGCCTTAGCTGGGTGGTGGCACACGCCTTTAATCCCAGCACTTGGGAGGCAGAGGCAGGTGGATCTCTGTGAGTTCAAGGCCACCCTGTCTACAGGAGCTAGTTCCAGGACAGGATCTAAAGCTACAGAGAAAACATGCCTCAAAAAACCAAAATAAAAGAAAAAAGAAATGACAGTCTCCAACAAGGTTGGATCAGATGCACTCTACCAGCCTTCCCAATTTATAGTTCTGTAGCTCTTGAGAGGGGAAAGGACTTGCCCCTTCTTCTGGTATTGGTTACCCAGCATCTATTTAGAAAGGGCTTTCTAGGGAATCTGTAACTTGCCTTTATATGTACTCTAGTACCTGATTTGTGTAGAGAGCCCACATGTGGCCCCTCACTGCCAGACTACTTGTACATGCCTGCTGTACTTGATCTGTTCTGAATTGTGGCGGGTTTTGAAGAACACTATCTTTCTAGTCTCATTTGTCTTATAAGCTTAAACTTGAATAGCTCATGTGTAGAAATCTTCTAAACCACAAAATAGCTGGGTATGATGGTGCAGGTCTGGAGGTAGGAGAATCAGGAATTTCTTTTCATTCATGGCTATCTAGTGAGTTGCAGGTCAACTTAGACTGCATAAGACCCAATCGAAAAAAAAAATCTTTTGGCAGGCATATGAACTCCATTTGTGCTTATATGGTATTAAATATTACCCCAATTCTTACTTTGATTTAAAAATTCTCTGTTTAAACTGACAACTGGTAAATGTGAAATCCCTTTTGGTTGTCTATTTTTATAGCTTCACATAATATTAAATATTAAGGGGCAAAACTCTTTGTGTCTCTTCTTTATGTTGGTGATATAATTTAAGCCTACAGGAGATATATATGTACATGCATATGTATGTATGTATGTGTATATGTAGTTAGTTAGTTAGTTAGCTAGCTAGCTAGCTAGTTAGTTAGTTAGTTAGTTAGTTAGTTAGTTAGTTAGTTAGTTAGAGATAGGGTTTCTCTGTGGGGCCCTGAAACTTGCTTTGTAGGTCAGGTTGACCTGGAGATCCACCTGCCTCTGCCTCCCAAATTCTGGGACTAACAGCATCCAGCACGTTGCCTAGATAATTTCAGGGTGTTTAAATGCAATATACAAAGCCTTTTTTCTTTCCATCAACAGAGTTCATTTTGATCTCTATTTCCTAGTTCTTAGAGCGTCTTAGAGGTTTTTTTTCTCCTATATGTGTATCTGTTTTTCTGTGTTTATGTAGAGTACTCCAATCTATACACATGGATAGAAATAACACAGCTATCCATCCATATTTGTATTCTTATACATATTATAGACACACATATATATTATACATAGTTTTAATTTTAAATTTCTATACATAAAGATATGCATGCAATATAAAGTATGAAGATTGAGGGTGTCTTTGCATGGTTGATACTATTTTGAGTTCAATAGCAAAATCTTTAAAATATTCAACCCTTCTATACATTTGATCTTTACTACAGTATTTGGGCTTTATTCTTAATAAAAAGAAACAACGAGGGGTCCAATTTTAATACCATGATAGAGGAGGCAGAAGTACTTCAGAGTGCTTTCTACCTTAGTCCTGGGAGTAAAAGTGGAGAAGATTGTGAGTAAGAGCAGTTTGCAGGGCAAGAGATGGCTAAGTGGCAATCTGGTGGGTGAAGAGCAGTGAACCAAGCAAGGAGGCCTACAGAGGCAAGAAGGGGGAACCATGGGCAGAATCAGAGAACAGAATGAAGTTCGGTATAAATAAGATCACTAGGTGAGGAAGTGAAGCAAGTGGTATCAGAAGTTAAAATGTAGTCAGATGATTAAATGCAATCAATAGGCATGCAAAGTTCCAAGAACAGTTTAGGCCTCCTGTTGAAGTTGCATGTGTGCTCTTGCAAGCCTGTACTCCTTTAAGTGCCCTCAATTCAGCAAGCAGCTTTCTCTGCTTTTTCTAATGGCACCACAAATGGAGTTGCCTTCAAGTCAATTGCTCACTGGTTTAATTTCCACACCACATAAGCCTCTAAGACCTTTAAATGTTGACTAATAAATTTCTCTTGAATTAATTGGTTTATGCTATCTCACTGCCATTAGGCAGAAAGCCTTCTTGTCTTTGGTGTGTCCCTTCCTCTCACAAAGTCATGCCAATCATAGACCACCCTCATCAGATGCAGAATGACGGGACTCAACCCAGGATGAGAAACTCCCCTATGAAGCTCTCGGGTGTCCCTGAGAGTCATACTTCAGAAACATGGTAGATGAACATGGCTAAGTAGCTAAGTACTATCTGCTAGTTTGCTTGACTTTGGTTTTCAAATTTGACACATACATCAAAACATCAAGCTGTGGACCATAAATACATACAATTTTGTTGACTTTTAAAGGAAAGAATAAGGAGTAAGAAAGAAGGATATAAAAGATTAAGATGAAAGAATAAGAAAGATTAATCACGTCTTGAATTTCTAGGGATACCACTAAGTTGCATTTTGAGTTTTTCAACTTTAAGAACAATTGAAAGCCAATGAAATGAAATGAAAACCAAAGAATAGGTCAATATGACCACTAGACAAGCGAGTAGCCTTTTAGCTTTACTTGTCTCTCAGCATAGTCAAAGGGTTTCTGTTTCTGACTAACCATAGTTCACATATTAACAACAGCCTCAGAAGATCAGAACGAAATGGAACTGTGATGCAATTTATTGGAGAAGAACTTGATGCTCTTGAGGAAGATTGTACAAGGAGATAAAGTATAGGCAGCTACATAGGCCAAGCCCTCAGACCACTGCAGTGGCAGAGCTTCCAAGGATGACTAAATCACAGGCCAGAGTCAAAGCACAGTGTGTCATTTGCCTGTTCAAAGCCCACAGCCAGCCCAATGCTGTATCTTTGTCTTTGATGTTTGTGAACAATTTCATTTTCAATGGAGATACCTCTTTGTTATCAGAAACAGTCCCAGAAATAAAATTAAGCTCCCACAGAAGACAGATTCTGAGTGTGTAAAAACACACTCCCAAATCCCATTTAAATCCCATTTGCCAACTGTCTTTTAAAGATGTCTGATTTTAAATGAACAAACACTTATCATATGGATAAAGCTGTCACCTCTACCAAAATCATGTCAAATTTCTTGTCATCTCAACAAATTCTCATATACCCTTTGCTTTCCTTTGACCCGGTAGAGCCTGACAGTCACCAGTCTGCTTCCCAGCTCTGTTTTCCCTACATTTCACAAGAAAGAATAAAGTTGTATATTTTTCTGGATTTTACAGTGCCATTGAGGTTCATTCATAATATATCAGTTGTTGACATATTTTTCTGCTAAACTGCATTTCACTATGTGCATATTCTCATATTTGGAGGGAATTTTCCATGCTTTACCATTATGAATGAAATTGTTGTGAAAATTTCTTAGCATGTTTTAATATACATGTTTGGTTTTATTTCCTTTTTGTTAATATCTAGCAGTGAATTTCTGGGTAGTTTTGTGAGTGTATGTTTAATGTTTTATTCCCAACCAATTGGTCCCATTTTGAAGCATATACCATCATGATCCTTTTTCCATTTTAACTATTAGTACTGATATTAAAACATAAATGGAATTTCCTTGTACTTTAATTTGCATTTATGTAATGACAAAGAGCAATGAGTACCTTTCCACATGCTTAATTTCCCATCTGTATATTGGATGACATTTTCATATTTTTGAAAACTTTAATTAGATCGTTTTTCTTATTGATGCATTCCAATTGATCAATTGGTTGTTTATTCATTTGATCAATTACATTTAATTGTTTTAGATGAAATCTGATATGGATCTAAGTCCTCAATGATTACTTCACGAATCTATATTTCAATACTCATCACAATAGTGTCTGCATCACACATTGAATTAATTTCACATCTTATAATAGACAATTAAAACTCATGAAACATTAGAAATATAATACACAAAGACATAGATCTGTCTAGAATCCAAAATCTACCAAATCAGCATACTAACAGTTTTGTACACTCTCTACTCAGTCAGCTATTCTGTATCTACCACCTGATTGCCAGCAGTAGGATTGGTGATGATACTTTATTTTATTTTTTGTTGATGCGAAATTCACCTACACTAGAATAGTCAGACATAATTTATAAAATAACACGCTAAATTATGGCTAGAAGTGGGGAGCCTGCAAATAGTACATCCATCAGAATACTGAGCATTCCTGTTTCTTATGCAAGTCTTATTTCATCAATTTCTCACCTTACCTCCAACCCAAACAATGCAAGCAATCTCCTGACTTACTCTCTTAGACTAGGTCTTCCTGAGAGAAATGTCAAGAGGAAAGGACAGACTTCTGGATATTCAGAGCTAGCATGTCACAAATGGAATGCTTTGGAATGAAATACATAAATGGAGCATTATCGGCACACTCTGTGTCCAGCTTCCTTCTGTATGCACACTCTCTGTAAGAATCATCAGTGTTGCTGATGGAATCAACCAGTCATCCCTTATAATGCTGAGTAGCAACCTATTTTTGCTACATGATCACTAGCTCATCCATTTTCTTGCAAGTGAACATTTGAGTTGTTTTCATTTGGAGTCAATTTTGATTTGAGCTTCTAAGTATATGAGGACCCCGTTCTTCTTATGAACATATACTTTATTTTTCTTTGACATATTACTAGGAGTGTAAAACTATGTCAAAGATTTGCACCTTAATAGAAGTTGTCAACATTTTGTCAGATTTTGCACAATTTTGTCTTCTTCCAAGGAATGTATAAGAATTCTAGACACTTCCTATTCCTATTCCATTGTTAGCTCCCTTAGTCATTTATATTCTAACTGTTTGGCTGGGATAAATCATCTTAACTTGCATTCCCTAATAATTAACTATAATGAATAATTTTATGAATAATGTTCATGCCTTCTATCTGCCTATATTTATGGAGATTCTGGATACATTCTAACTGTAAGTCCTTTCTCTAATGTGATTTATGCCTACACATGGGTATATAATTTTAAATGGTTAATAAATTTAACTGTGCAATATTTTGAAACATGTATACATTGAGTAATGTTCAAATTGGGTTAATGGGATCTATATTCTTTTAAATATTTTTCTTTAACACTTAGACTTCTTTTCATTGTTTTAATTTTTCACATGAATAATAATATTCTTGTATCTTTCTTCTAAAGCTTTCTTAGATTTTTTTAAGTATATGATCTGTTACAAATTAATTTTATGTCTAGCACAGGCTCAGAGTTCTTGTTTTCACATGGGTTTTTAGTAGTTGTAATACCATTTTCTGAGAAGACTATTGTTTCCTCCTTGAAATTATTTGATACACTGATTTAAAATTAACTTTCAGGCTGACTTTCTCCCTCCGGTGCTTTGTGCATCTATCTGCATGAGAGTGTAGTGCTATTGTATGCATTTGATAACAGTGATAGAAATAGTTACAATAACTAAGAACAAATTGAGAACTGGGCAATCATAGATTGTTTAATATTTGTTAACTTTGGATATAATTATTGCACACGATAAAGCTTTGCTGTAATTTTATAAATTCTGCAAAAAAAATATGCCTTCTAGTCTTGGGTGGTGGCTCATACTTATTATCTCAGCACTTAGGAACAGTGATGCAGAGAACTGGGAATTCAAGTCTCCCCTGCCCTACAAAGGGTGACCCTCCCTCAAAAACTAAAACAGAAAAAAAGAAAGAAGAAAGAAATGGGTAAGTGACATTCTTACTCATAGATAAGGCACTTAATAACAGCTTTGTTTAAAAAAAATACTCATTAAAAATGTTGGAATTTTAAGGTTAACAAAAACCTTTCCATGACTTTTAGAAATTTTATTTCAAATTTTAAAAACGGAGTTTTACAGTGACTTTCCAAAACTCATTCATAAATATTTTAGGATATTTTATGCCCCCATATTTTTCTAAGAACTCAAGACTTACTTTGTAACACTTGTTCAGTGATGCAAGAGTCAGGTGTTCATGGTGTGCTGGTGTCTGCGAAGAGCTTGGGGCCTCCCAGCAGCTTGAGAAGCACTTCTGTTGTCCGTGTTCTTCCTGGACATCCTTCCTGCTGTGATGCTTGTCTATCTCCCATCGCAATCTGTGTCAGCTATATTTCTATTTCCTCAGTTACTGCATTGATTAAGTCTTTCAATAAAATACTGAATTGAAGTGGGAAATAGCTATCTAGGTTTGAATCCCGAACAGGAGGAATATTTAGTAGACTGTAAGTGGTAATTTTTATAAAATCTGTCGCATCACACACACACACACACACACACACACACAATCTTCCAACTGTCTGATTCCATTTATCTCTCTCATTAAAGATTTTGTGTTATTCCACTTAGTAAGTAAAATTATCTATTGCATATAAAATGTTATAAACTAGCCAGGCAGTGGTGGCACGTGCCTTTAATCCCAGCACTCGTGAGGCAGAGGCAGGCAGATCTCTGTGAGTTCGAAGAGAGCCTGGTCTACAAGAGCCAGTTCCAAAACAGGTACCAATGCTACACAGAGAAACCCTGTCTTGAAAAACCAAAGGGAAAAAATGTTATAAACTGTATAATACAGCACTATATATTTTGGGTTAAATCCTCTTGTCTTTTAAGAAACATATTCAGATGTAGGAAAATAGGTCTCTGCACATGTAAATACACACAGTGTGCTTCACACTTGTCCTCACATGTGTGCTTTAGAGTAATACCCATTCTGTATTGTGAACAAAGTTTCTTCTTATGCCATTTTCTTTTATGCTGAATATCTCCATTTGAGCCACACACACACTCCTTTATTTTGTAGCACACAATAGACTTAAAACACTCAGTGACTCTCCTGCCTCAACCTCCTGAGTGCTGGGATGGAGTTAAGGCATGCGTTACCTCCCAACCTTCCTCCCTTTCTCTTAGCACTTTAAAAATACCTTCAATATTCTCTGGTTCTCAGTTTTGACTAATGAGACATTATCTTCATTTTCTAGGTTCTTCTAATTTGAGAGAAAGGCACTTTCTTGTCTTTGGATTTTATGAGTTGACTAAGATGCATAAGACTATATGTGATTTTCCTTGTATTTATATTTCCATCTGTTCATAATCATCTCTGATCCTCAACTGGTTTACTGAGAAATCTTGAGGTATTTTCAGCTGCTAGCTTTTCAATTCATGTTGTCCTTCCTCTGTTCATTACCACTTCTGTGTCTTCTGGGACGGAAATTTGATGCTTGCCAGACTTGTCACAGATCTCTGAACTGCCACTCAAATTATTTATCTTTAATATCTTTTTCTTTTTTTAAAAAAGAAAGATTTTGAAAGATTTCATTTTAAAAATTCTATTATTTGTGTTTTCTGCATGTGGGCAAGTGCATATATGGGAGCGTTGCCCATGGAGGCTTGAGAAGGACTTTAGATCCCCTGGAACTGGAATTGGGATGGTTGTGAACCACATGACATGGGTGCTGGGAAGTGAACTTGGGTCCTCTGCAAGATCAGTAGGTGCTTGATCATCCTTCCAGACCCATTCTTGCTTCATTTTTTACATAATTTCCACTGATCTGTCTTCAGCCTCATATGCTTCTTCAACTATTCAAAGAAGGTATTTTAAGACTCCATAGTGATGGTTTTTTTTAATTTGGTTATGATAGTCTGGGGATTTTAAATTGCCATTTTGCTCTTTTGTGTTATGAACACCTCTGTGTGGTGACTCTCCACCTGTCCATCCACTACATATGTACTTCCATTTCAAACGGCAAACAGTTTTCAAAACGAATTTGAAATATTTGTAATCTTGAGATTATTTTCCAATGATTAGGAGTTTCCACAACCGTGGGTCATGGGTTTTTTTTCATTTATATATGTATAATATGTGAACACGGGTGTTATCAATGTAAAGATTCTGGATCCTGTCATGCTTATTTGTGGAAAATGTTATATTACATTAGATAGTTAGCTAGCTGACTTGACCAGCTCTCCTCCTCTGCACTGTCTACTAGATAACCCTCCTGGGAACTGCAACATCTTTTTGCTGTCTGTCTTTAGTCTTATAAAGTCTCCACTGAAAAGAAATAGTTCAGTGCTCATCCAAGAGTCAGAGATGGATGACACACTTAATGTGGGGGAGGGCTTGCTGTCCTTGTATTTTTTCCCCTCTAAGATGACTGCTCTTCATTTATGCATGGGATGTGTTCTAAGTAGGGAGTGTGCACCTCTGCTGAAGGATATCTGTGTACATGGCAGAGGCAGGAACTGGGTTGGGTCTAGAGTGGGCATAGAGGCAGGAGAAGAGTCAGAGGTAAGCCTTTCATACCGTTTCTTGGGGTTTTGAGACAGTCTTTCAATGGTTTGGAACTCACCAAGTAATCTAGCCTAACTGGACAACCAGCTAGCGCGATCTACTGTCTCTGCCTTCTCAGCTCTCGGATTATAGACATGTAGCAACCACCATGCCTAGCTTTGTATGCGGGTTCTGGGGATCAAACTCATGTTCAGATGTCTGCATAGCAAACATTTTACCCAATGAGCTATCATTTCAGGCCTCCTACTGCTCTTACAAACCCAAACTTTACCTCCAACATATACAAGCCCACCATTCTTCTATATTTGAATTTTTAAAAGGCAAATGGACACAGAATATCAAATTTCACCCATCACTGTTCATCTGGAAAATGTAGCCTCCTCTCTAGTTTCAAGTTGCTCTTTAATGGCTTTCAAACAGAATTCTTGGTGTAACTTTAAGTTTAGTAATTATTACCTGTGGAATAGAACCATGTTAATCCATTAAAAACAAAAAACAGTGTTTATCTTTTTATCCAAAGGCTAGCAATTCTGAGATCAGTGGTAAAAATTATTTAGCAAAATATTTTTAGTGAGTATTTAACACATTGTAAATCAGTGAGATAGCAGGACGGGCTTGATTTTCTCTATTTTGTTAGCTTTCCTCAGCCTTACACAAAACAAATTGTGTGGTTCTTCTCTATATTTTTCTCTAAAAATTTTGGTAAAGAATTAGGATAAAGCTTAATGAGAACAACTTTTGTTAGAAAAAAACTAGATTCTGTCGATGTGTGAAATCTTCCCAAATGCTTTCTTCCCTGGGGTAAGAACGAGAAGAATCAAGGTTACACGGATTTGAGTCTGCTATTTTAATTGGCAGCCATGACCTACCTCCCATTTTCAGTTCTGTTTTGTGGAAGGCCAGCATAACACAGATTGAGGACAGCTGTTCTCACTGCTTGCTGAGAATGTAAGGAAAGGAAGAAACAGAGAAACGGCTGCACTGCACATTAAGGTCAGCTGTGCAAGAAAATAGTTCTCAACGTTAAAAGTGATTAAAGCCCTCAAAGTGTGACCGCTGGCTGTGTACCAGGGGATGTTTCCATGAACATGTATGTGTGTACAAACATGTGACTGACCATATCTCTCCTGCAGGAGACATCTGTGTTTAAAATGATAGCATATGCTTTTATCTTTCTGGAGTTTTTAATACAGGCACTGTCACTAAAGCTTATTGCAAGTTATTTTTTTAAGATAACATTTACAAATTGCCTTTTTCCCCCGGTGAGCATAGGAGAACCAAGCATAATAGTCTAGCCAGACACATCTCAGCTGTTCAGGGCTTTGAGCTCCCTAAAGAAAGTGTTAAGCCTTCCTGGTGCCCAAGCCCAGCATAGATATGTAGTGTATAGTTGCTATTAAATAGATGTTTGGTGCCAGGATATTTTCAAATTGTTGAAGTTTATATACTGAAAAGACCCAGTACTTCTGGCAGAGGAAGGAAGTACTGTTAAAAATCCTATATGTTGTGGCTGTACCACATGGTCTGCCTGGCCAGGGGATGTTACAATGCACAGTATAATTCATGATTAGGAAATATGGTCATGCTGCCCTTGGGCTCTACAAAACTCCCTGTCCCTTTTGAGAACACCCCTTAAGATTCTATTCCCATTTCAAGTAACTAGGGTTAAATTTCTTGCAGAAGTAATGTCTGAATCTGTGTTTGACAATTTCAACACATGTCTTTAAGGCTTATCAGAACCTGCCAAAGACCAGCAAGACAGTTCAGCAGCTAAAGGTGCTTGCTGCCAACCCTGTGTATCTAATCCTCAGGCTTCACTTGGAGGAAGGAGAAAACTGAGCTGTTCTCTGCTGTCTGTTCACATGCACCCAGGAACATTCACACACATACACACACACACACACACACACACACACGATAGATAGATAGATAGATAGATAG
>LOEQ01003261.1:214853-230602 GCA_001685075.1 Bramus lutescens | reverse complement strand
TTACTTAAAGAAGGGGAGGGGGTAGAGGGAAGAAAAGAAGAGAGGGCACGCATGAAGAGAGAGAGGGGGGAAGGAGAGAGAGAAGGAGAGAGAGAGTGAGCGAGAGGGAGAGTTAAGAGAGAGAGGAGAGAGAGGGAGAGAAGGTTAAGAGAGAGAGAGCAATAGAGTTAAGACGGCAGGGGAGGCGGGCAGGGTCACTGGTAGTGGGCGTGGCTTGCCTCTTAAAGAGTCAAAACCATAACAACTATGATATCTGGGATCATAGCAATATAATGTTTATGCAAAATTGACCGTCTGTATACAGAACTTGTAATGCTGGCATCTCTGCTTCCTAGCAAGGTTAGAAACTAGTGAAGCACGTATGCTACTTGGAGTCCTGTAGTAACGAGACTGCTGGAGTAGAATCAAATTCAGAAGTGGTCAGTGATGTGAATACCTGGTAGAAGAGGAAGACATGTCAAAAACAATTGCAATCTCATTTTCTGCTCGGGGTACCACCTACTCTTGAACAGGACATTTCAAAGG
This sequence comes from Bramus lutescens, assembly GCA_001685075.1. Taxonomy (NCBI): domain Eukaryota; kingdom Metazoa; phylum Chordata; class Mammalia; order Rodentia; family Cricetidae; genus Bramus; species Bramus lutescens. The sequence goes on along the minus strand of LOEQ01003261.1, from coordinate 230,077 downwards.
AGAAGGGAGTATCACAGCCACAGATTTTCATGTTAGTCAGCCTGATTTTGGTATGACTTGACTTTCTAAGCAGCTCAAATGATCATATTGTCCACAGGATATCAGGGTATGCTAGTACACCACACCTGCACTACAAGCCACAAATAGATCGCTGAGTATCTGCAGAAAAGTCTACATGGTAGTACACTTAGGAGCTGGGATAAAATAGGATAGCACCATTGCGGTTGGCATTGCGTACTCTTCCCCAGGGACACATTTATATGGGCCAGAAGGAAGGATACTTCTCTGTGCTGGGACATGGGCAGTTGTCAGCACTTGGGATCTTTGTGGGGGAGCAAAGAGTTCTTGACTTTGCTCTTTTGCATTGTTTTGTGACTGTAAATGAAACTCCTTATTAATGAATCACACACGCAGGTGTCCAGGGTCTCTGCACACTCTGATATTAACTGGACCTTCATACATTTTAGAGGAGAGCCGTGGGAGCCTGTTGGCCTGATTTCAGTCTGACTTGACTTAGAAAGCATCTCTGACTAATTGTTTTGTCCACAGGATTTTAGGGCAGGCTAGCACACCACACCTGCATTACAAACCACAAACAGGCCGCTGAATAGCTGCAGAAAAGTCTACAGGATTCTTCATGAGATGTATCAATAAGTGAGGCACCTGATGTCCTTTGCTTGCCAGACAAGGCATCCACAGAAGCTGTTTGAGCCAGTGTCTTTCTGTACTGTGTGTACTAAGGCAAAATGCAGTGTGTGCAATTCTTTCATTCTTCTCAGGTGATTCTTTGTAGACTCGGTACAAGTTCGCCCTAAGGATGTTTCATTCAATAAATTTTATTTAGAAAATGTGTCCTCCCATGATAACATACTATTATTTTGACAAAGCAGGAGGATGCAAAAGTTTAATCTGAGGGTTTTTTTTGGCATGTTTTGCTTCAAAAGAGAAATTAAAATATAGCATCCCTTTTTACAAAAGAGTCTTCAATAATTGATTCTGTGATACATTTTTGGCATGGGAATCATCATTAATACAGTTAATATAGTTCATACCATTTCAAAGCAAAGAATGTACAGGTGAGGCCCACTTCTAAAAAGCAACAATTCCATATTATACCAGAGAATGAATCAAAAAGAAGGCATGCCTGCATTCAATCAAGTGGCTGTGCCTGCATCAAGGCAAACTGCCTACAACCCCCACCCATTCCATCAGTTGGATAGTCATGTGCAGTGTAGACTTGTCATAGGTCCGTAAGAGCCATGGCATTTTTCTTGTAGATGTTAGCACTTTTTAAGACCAACAGTAACCCTGTGGGAAGCACCTGGAATCAGCAAGTTGATCTTTGAAAGAAAACCACACAGCAGACATGGATCTGCAAAGAGGAACTGTGACGGAGACGCAGGCAGAATCTTCAGTAGAGGAGAAAGGATAGTGAATTCACATCCGTGGTAGTAACACGGGAAAGGGGGGAGCCCCTGAGAATTAGGCCGGTGTTTTCCTCGCAGAGGTGCAGAGCTCAGCCAGTCAAGTGTCAATACACATTAATGGAAATGGGTTAGATCATGATGTGAGAGTTGGCCAAGAAGAGGCTAGATATAATGGGCCAGGCAGTGTTTCAATTAATACAATTTCTGTGTGATTATTTCAGGGGTTAAGCTAGCTGGGTGGCCCGCTCCTCCTACAACAGAACTGATGGTTTCCAAAAGAAGTGCGAGTGTCTAACAAACACACATGAAACAGTTCACCACCCTTAGTCATGAAGGAAAGTCGAATCAAGCTTCATTGAAGATCAAGAGGATGGCACAGCAGATGCATGCACTTGCTCTCAAACCCAGTGACCTGACTTCAAATCACTGAACCCACATATCAAAAGAAGAAAAACACTCCTGCCTGCTCTGCTGTGACTGATACACAGAAGCTTGACACACATGTACACACAGCATGTGCAATAGAGAATAAATAAATAAAAAGCTCAAAAACCTATATCAGGATTGATATAGCACAATGAACAGTGACAAATGTTGGTGGAGTGAATGATGGAGAATCAAACAATTGCTCATCACATAAGGCATAGAGAATGGAAGGGGATAGAAGAGGAACTTCTGGACTCTTGATGGGAAGATGAATTAGTAGAGACACCATAAAAATCAGCATAGAGGTTCCAAGAAAGCTTTAAATAGAGCTTTCATGTCATCCAGATATAACAGTCCTGGGCACAAACCCAGATACGTTGGAATCAGAATATGCACATGGATGTATAACAGTGATGCATGCCATATTTTCACAGACTTACCCATACTAGCCAAATTATGGAATCAACCTAGGTGAATAAAGAACCTGGGGTCTACTTATACAACAAGGCACTATTCAACCATAAGAAAGGACTAAAATTATGCTATCTGTGTGGACATAGGTGAAATTTATCATAATAATCAAAATAAGCCAGATTCGGAAAGACAAATATCACATTTTCTTTCATGTGTGCAATTTATATCTAGAGGAGAGATGGAAGGATGAGGAAGAACTAACAGAGAGTAGGAAACAGGAAGAGAAACAACAGGATAGAGGAGCTGGAGAGAAGATAATGGAGGGAAGGGCCAGTTAGTTATCTGACTTTGTGACAAAATACCATACCAAAGGAAGCCACTCAAGGGAGAAAAGATCTGATCTGTGCTGGCTCGGTTTTGGAAAGCCTTCAGTCTGTCATGACTGGCAGCTGTAATGCCAGAAGTGGCTGAGGTAGTGGGGGCAATAAGAGCTGGAAATGTTACCCCTTGTATTTTAACTGGTCGGGAAGAGGAGATTGCAATCAGGAATTGGAAGTGGGCATACCCTTTAATCCTCCATTCAATACCCACATACAAGTCACTGAACTGCTCTATCTTCTAGAACCCATGTCTCAGTGCTTCCGGTTTCCCCAAATTGGCTGTCTCAAGTAGAACACATGAGCCTCACTTTCAAACCATAACAAGAGGTATGATTAACGTACATTATATTCAAGTATGAAACTAGCTTAATGAAACCCATTGTTCTGTATAATTAATATATGTTCATAAAAAAGAAAGGGCATAGTGTGTGTCAGAAAGATAAACGATCAACAAATGGTAGCAAATAAAACAACAGCTCATTACTTTCTTGAAATTATTAAACGAGAAAATATTTCATGTGCACCAGACGTAGCAGACATTTCCACTAATAAAAAGTGTAGCCTTTTTCCACACAACTTTAGAAAATACAGAGACTTACTTTAAATGTCTAAGTAGATTTGAGCATGCTGGTCTTCAATTGGGCATTTACTCAAGAAATGTTTAGTGAGCATATGCTCTGTCCACAGCTTGGATCAGAGGATATATAATAAGACTCTCCAGCAAATGGGTGCGCCTGCTATGGGTTTTGGGAAAACTAGCAAGAAATAAAAGATATTTAAGTGTAGTGAGTGATGTTAAAGGGCTTAATGGTAACCCACATGGCTAGCAGTAGTCTTGAAAATACTAGCAGATCAAAAGTCTTGTCTCCTCTCTAAGAGACCAATGAGAAGAACATATAATACCTGGAAATACCAAACCATCTTCTGCAACTGTGAAGTGAAGAAAACCTACTGTGCCTGTGGGTACTGAGGAGACAGGGAAAGAGAAGGAAGCATGATTGGCTAGCGAAAGTTAAAGGCTGCATGAGGAGGATAATTTAGCAGGAAAAGACATTTCTTTCTCAAGCTTGATTTCATTTCTAACCCTAGAGCTCACATAAAGGTAGAAGGAGAGAGCTGTCTCCACAACATTGTCCTCTGAGCACATGTACACTGTAACATGCACATATAAATGCACATGCAACCATGCACGTGTGAACACACACACACTAATAAAGATTTTTTTAAGTCAAAGGTGATAGCTCTCATCAAGAAAACCATAGCTTCCTTCTGGCACCATCTGGCATGAGGAGGGTCTGAATTAGCAGCATCTTGTGCATTTTAGCTCTCATTCTGATCCTCTCTTTCTAGCTGAGACGGAAATAAGAATATTAGCTGCATTCATCTGCCCATTCATCTAAATGCTTGCACTATCAAGTATGCTGCATATGAAAGAAAGCTTTATATAATGTATAGTACTCTATTTTCATCCACTCCCATAAATAATTTCTGAAAACTGTATCCAGTCACCAAATAATACTAAAGAGCATCTATTAAAGGCATCGGAATGTCTAAAGGGCCATGATAATTTGGCAAAGAAAGATGAAAATCAGAAATAATATTTGTCACAGTATAGCCGCAGCAGAGAAGTGTGCTTGTGAGAAACAGTACAAAACAAGCATTTGTATAAAGCATTTTTCCTCCAATATAAAAATATCCAAGAAGACAATGAAATAGCCATTTGAACAGTGATCTCATGCTGGCTGGGGAGTATAAGAAACCATTTCTCAGCTGTTGAGAAGGTGATTGGCTTAGATTATATTAAGGGTCTTAGATTAATATACATGCAGAAAATTAATTGAATTGATTCTTGACTATTCAGATTATATTAGATGAATGAGAAAAGTAGTGATGAAAAGAGGAGGTACAGTGTGCAAAAGAATTGAAGTAGTATTTAAGAAGATATTTTTAGGAGTGTCAAAAATGGATGTGATCACAGAATAAGGGAGGTGTTGGGGGAGAGTAGGAAGCACATCCCAGGAGGGAGGGAGCAAGGGAAGAGACAGTCTACTAAACCACCTCCCTTTATAGCCAGGACAATGCATACATGCCTTCTAGTCACTGGTATACAAACTGAGCAGACAATCTTACTCTTTACCTTCATTCTCTAGAACATCAGACATTCAACCAGATGGTTCGTACAGGAGGAGACTACAATCAAAACTGCTGCAACTTTTTGTCAAGACTATGATTCACCATAAAAATCAAAGAAAAGAGGGCTATCAGCTTGAGGGGTGGGGCATGAGAGGGGTTTGAGTGAGGGTAGCTGGGAGGGAACAAAGGGAAAGTGAAGTGCTGTTGGACAATGGTCTTGTACTTTGTAAATATATGTCATTTGTATTTTAATAAAACACTGATTGGCCAGTATCCAGGCAGGAAGGATAGGTGGATGACAAGGCAGAAAACAGAGGTGGGGCCATTAGAACAGGAGAATTCTGGAAGAGGAAAGCTTAAAAGTCATATGGAACAGGTATCAGTGAAGTGCTCTCTGAGTGTTTTCATCACAACCATTCAGAACTCCATTCAGGCCCTGACTCACTGGCACACAGAGAATGAACATTCCCTGGTGCCAGGAATCATGGCGGCTGAGCTCAACACAGGCACAAAGCTACACCCAGTGCTCCATATTTCTGATCAGTCAGAACAACGAGAGGACTGTGTGATGGATTTGAAGGTGTGATGCCCCACCCCAAAACCATTCTGCAATGTCTTCGATACACTGAGATTCTGTTGAGTTAACTGTTCTTTTTCATCTTTGTGGTGCTTAAAAACCAGGATGGACATCTTTCCATTAATATTCAAAAATCCGACTTCTAAATAACTCAGATGTCTGCATTGACATTCAATTTATTCTTAAATTTGTTTAGAAACGTAGAAGAGGGCTTTAAAAATATCCATGTAGCTTTTAAAACTTTGAATAAAATTCTATTTCCTCTATTCTAGTAAGACATTGGAAATGAATGTAGAAAAAATATTCCTCTTCAGTGTGTGTTCTTCTAAAAGTCAAATTAAAATGCAGAAACAAAAATAAATGAAATTAAGCTATAACCCTAACATAAAAACTTACAAGAACATGAAGGGTTTATCTCTACAATTTAATTCAACATTTCTTCAAGGCAGAAAACTTTTGTAGATAAGCCAGTCTTCATGAACAGTTTCTTCAGAGGAATGAGAGCTGGCTGAAACAAATAAAACAGTAATAGCATGACTAGGGTAAACAAGAAGCAGGGAAAATGGTGGCAAAAATGAGGGAGGTAGTGAAGAATAAATACTAGAAACGCTGAGGAAGCAATGTTTGCCGGCTGAATACAGCAGCAAGGAAATTAAACTCTGAGTGAGAGAAGAAATGAGCAAGACCAGGGTTCTCTCTCCAGTGAGGAGTAATTATCTGCTATAGGTCATAAAACTTTATAGACTAATAATCTCTGACCTTTGACCTCATGATTCATTTTCTCTGAGCAGAGTGACAGGCCCTCTCTTTTTGAGGAAAAAGAAAGAGGCAAGATGGCTGGGTAGCTTCTCTCAGTCATCAGGCAATAAGGTGTCTCTGGGTCTCAATTTGCCTGCAGCTTTGCTTCACTGATCCAAGTCAGAAGTTATAGACCAACATAGACTTACAAAACAGTGTGTTGTGTGTGTATTGTGCATGTTGTGTGTGTTGTATGTATGTATTGTGTGTTGTGTGTGTATTTTATGTGTGCGCTGTGTGTTTTGTGTGTCATGTGTGTATTATGTGTGTTGTGTGTGCATTGTGTATGAATTCTGCATGTATTGTATTGTGTGGTATATGTGTTGTCTGTGTATTTCATGTGTGTTGTATATGTTGTGTGAATTGCGTGTGTATTGTTTACTTTTTGTGTGTGTATTTCATGTGTGATGTGTGTGTTTCTATTTATGAATTATTTCTTCTGAACCACATGTAATGTGACACTTTCCAGCTTAATTAGCCGATTATTATGGTTAAGAGTCAACAGAGCCCAGGTGTAACTGGGCAGTGCTGGTCTTCATTTACTCCCAGCACCATCACTAACACAAAAATTACTAAAAGGGAAGGAAGAAGGCGAGTTCTTTCATTTGCATTGAGCTTTTCTTCTTGGCAAGAGACTCCCATTGGTAGATGGGCACATTTCCACACCCAGGCCATCAAAAAGATATTTGCTGAAAAGCAATGAAACACAGGACACACACCCTCTTTGATGCTCCCTGAAGCATCAGCGAGACTGACTGGAGTCTGGGAGGGAAGCCGAGGTAAATAGTTCCTTTTAGGACAGTAGAATCGCTGCCTGGCCAGAGCTGGCACTGACTTTGGAGGGCAGAGGAGACTGAGTCATTGCCCTTCATCCAGCTGACTTGTTGAAAGGGTGCAAGAAGTTCCCAGGGGTTTCATGCTGTTTGGAGGCAGGCTTCATTCCAAATGGATGGGAAAGAAGATGAGGAAGGGAATTTTGTTGCTAAGCCTCCCAGTGACTTGCCAAAATTTTGCCTTTTTCTTTGTGAGTCCAGTAACCACCCCAGCTGGGCTGCCCATTACTCTAAACAGGAAAGGGATGAATATGCCTGGTCCTTTTTCAGCTTTCAAATGTGCCCTGGTGAGAGTAAACATGGCTATGTTTGTTCTCCAAGGGGAACAAGACAGGCATGAAGTTCCTTTTGTTCAGATCAAGATCAACCCCTATCCTTCTGAAGACCCAGAGGGGCTGGCAGCTTATTCTGGAAATGTGATTAAGAAGCCCACCTGGAAAGGACAGCGCTTTCCAAAGCAGCCCAGTGGTTGCCTGAAACCCCTGGGAAACAAAGGCACAGCTGATAGCCAGGAGAGGCCTCCTCACTGAGTGTATGGTTCTGGGAGAAAGTCTCACACAGGAAGGAGAACAAGGTATTAACCCCGCAGTGCTTCAAATGCTATGGGAATGTGAAAGAGAAACCATGACTGATGTATTAGTGTCTGTTTCCTGTGCAAGTCTAGGCAAAGAAGGCAGGAAAACAGAGCCAAGTGCCTCTGTGTTTCAGGGAGAAACTGAATGTCTGAGTTGGTGCACACTGTGAGGTGTGTGTGCGTGTGTGTGTGTGTGTGTGCATGTGTGTATGTGTGCTTGTGTGTATGTGTGTGCACATGTGCACTAAGCACCTTAGCTCTATTTCCTGTCATTCAGCTGCATGCTGGGCATTTCTGATTCCAGTTACTATACCTTGCTCCCTGCCTCCATCTCTTGACACCTGGGCAGTTTTCTGCTAATCTTAAAAGAAGCTAATGATTAGTGCTGAGATGGATTGATAACAAAGAAGTGAGTAAACCATCTATCACTTGTCATCTATCACCAATAAATATATCAAAAGGAAAGCAACGTTCTTCATCAGAGTCACGGGATCACAATCAAGAGCAAAACCTGACCAGTGACGTGACACTACTGAGAACCCTGAGAGAGAGAGAAACAAAGTAGGAGAGACCATACTTCAGCAAAACTGGGAAGGCTTGATGGACCATGATGATCTAGACACATGAGGATTTCCACATAAGAACTGGGGTGTGCAGGGGGTCTGCCCATTAGCAGACCAACACCATGGACATTGTTGATGCTTGGACATAGAGCTGTTGGGTTGATACATCACAGTCTCAAAAACGTAGTAAGAGTTAACCACAAAGAGCTAGATTAGGACATGAAGTAAATGAAGTCCTTAACTCTTAGATTATATGGTTTTTAACTAAGTAGAGTCTTTGAGGGTTCTTAAGAAGGAAATGATACAATTAAAACTGTACATTTCGGAGATTAATAATGGGCCATATTAGCTTGATATTCGCAGCCAACTCATGAGAGTCAGTATCTTCATCATCTAGTTAAATTCTAACAAGTTTTTCTGCTTTTGGGTTAGAGCAGAAGGAGTAATAAAAAGAAGTAAATGATCGGGGACTTTGAGAAAGCAGAATCCACAGATTTGACAGTTCATTGGATACGCCCCGGCAGAGGAGGGAGAAGAGTCAGAAAGGATGCCAGGGTTTGCAGCCCCAGGGATTGGAACAATAGTGTTGCCATGGAGAGACAAGAAAGTCTGGAGACTTGGAGGAAGTTGAGCTTAGTTTGCAGTGTATTGAACTGAAGGTAGTAGCTGGAAACAATTAGGAAAGCTCAGCATGTGGCTGAGTTACAGGAAATAGGACAAGGCTGAGGCTTAGAGTGGGAGTCATTTATTCAGCGAGTCGTTATGGAAAAACTATTCTGTACCAAGCACTGCATCAGGTACAAGAGTCACAAACATAAGACAAGGCATGCGGCTTCCGCTTTAGAGGCTGGCAGCTCTGGGAGAAATAGGCAGGTGAATTTACCAGCCCCCAAAAGCTGATAGCTCAGGAAAAGGAAGCCAGGCAGATTATATGACATTGGGAAAAAGACAAACATCACTCACTGCGTGGTCAGGAAAAGGTCCTGGCAAAAACTGACCTGTAAGTGTTGGGAGATAAGATGGTGAATCCAGAGAGTTTCCATGCACCATGAGAGCAGCAAGCCTTAGTGAGCAGGAAGCGCAGCCGGGGAGTTCTAAGAAAGGCGGCTGGATGATAAGACTAAGTATTCTTAGTCTCAGGGACTTTCTGAGTTGGTGCTGCATTTGGAGTATCACAGAGGCAGCTGGTTGGTTTTAACCTGAGAACTCTTCGATAGGAAAGTTTTAGAAATTTCTCATAGCAGCAATGAGGGAACAGAGAAGAAATAACAGAGGCAATGAAATCTGGACTGAGAAATGTGAAAGGACCCAGCAAGTAGAGTAGGGGCATCCCTAAGTACCTTAACTAAGACAGAGAGTCAGGTAGGAGAGTCAAGAAAGTCATCAGATCATTGCCACACATGAGGAACAAACACAAAGCCGTGTGTGTGTGTGTGTGTGTGTGTGTGTGTGTGTGCATGCGTGCATGTGTGTGTGTGTGTGGTGTCCTCATCCACACATGTAGTTTAGCCAAATTTGGTGATTGACAGAAAGAAGGCAGTTCTGTGATGCTGAATTTGTGATTATAGGAGGATGGTATCCAGCAGGCAGTTAAATATGTATTGATTGTGTGTGAAAGAATTCAAATATAGGGATATAAATTTTGGAGTGATTATCATACAAATGATAACTGGACCTTCAAAAAAAGGTGTCACAATAAAGAGCCAGGATATATCCTGAAGAATATCGCTATTTTAATGACAGGAAAAAAAAAGAGACGATAATGAACAATGGGGAATTTATCACAGAAGTGGGAAGAGGTCTGAATTCCAGAATACAAAGTAGGATGACAGATGGGGTTGGTTGCAGTGAACAGTACTAGGGGTCACCAGGGAATTTCTATTGTCCACGACGCAAAAGTCATTAGTGTCTTGGGTGAAAGCTGCTCTTGCAGAAGGTATAAACACAATCAAAGCAAAGTAGGTTGTGGAGTTAGATTCTAAAATATCAAGTGTTAGGGAACAAGATAGCAGTACTAGCCTGCTGGTCCTATAGGGAAGCAGAGGTGGAAACAGGACAGGGGGAAAGGCTGAAGAGAGAGCAAGCAGATGATAGAGAGTAACGTGGAGGAGAGGTGTGGAGACCACACATCCCACACATTTGTTGGGATGCACAGGGTTACGAAAACTTTAGATGGACCTGCTGGACATGGGCAGGCAAAGTTATTGAAAAGGCAGAAAAATGGAAAACACAGAGGAGAAATCTAGAGGAAGAGGTGCTAGGCAGTTGTGTTGAGTAGAGTAGGTGGGAACTCTGGTTCTGAAGAGAATGTTTCTGTCCCCTTGTCCATGCTTCACAAAGAAAGAACCAAACGAGATTCAAGGCCATGCCGGTTCCCCAGTACTGTGCCACGGGATAGGTAGGATGTGTTAGATTCGGGCCTAGAAAGCTTAGGTATGCTGGTCCAGCTGGAAAAGCATCAGCAAGTATGCTTCTGAGAAGGTCTAAGATCCAGGACTCTGAGTCCCTTACTGTTTGAGTGAGCAACATCAGCTTAGGTGAAAGACCTTCTTTGGGTTTGCTCATGATTATGGCAGTGGGAATGGGAGACACAGAAATGTGACAAAGGATTTAAGAGTTCAGATTGGGTGGGAAGAAGGAAAGAGATCTCTGCAGCTCATATTGCCTTCCCTTCAGGTTCTGCCTTCTCCAACCCCCTGCTTTCGCTGATTTTTATTGTGTATGGCCAGTTAGTTAACACAACTATATTCACAAAGTATCTTTATCAGCACCATAGCAGGAACAGCTTGCTAACAGGCCCATAAGTTGTGGGCTTATGTTCTGTTGAGCCCCCCCCCCAGGAATGCAGAGTAAGTAGACATATTGCTAGTACATATCATGGAGGGCCAGCAGCCAGGAAGTTGCTTAGCCTTTGCCTGGGCTCACTGTGGAGTAACTGGAGAACTTCAATATGGAAGACCATGGAAGTATCATTTGAGTTAACTTTCTTGAAGCTAGAGAGGGGAGAAACATAATGAATTCCAATCATTTCTTTGCCTCTCACGATTACTCCAGGAGTAGGACACACAGTGTCCGGCTTTTCAGAAACTCAGTCATTGACTGCTAAGGAGATGCTAGGAAAGCAATTCCAATATGTGGAAATGGAAAGCCAGAATAAATCTACAACCTTTCTTCAATGTGGAAACTTTAAGCACTCAGCAAGAAAGAAGCATTTCTCCTACTACAGACACAGGAAGTTGTTTGTTTCAAAAAGGAGAAAGTTTAAAACTAAAAATAAGAAGTGGGATTCAAGAAGCCCTGCTCTGGCATGAACGACACAACAGAGTCAATACATCAGCTCCAATGCCAAAGGCTTAGACTGTGGATATTTGAAAGCATAAGTGGTTTCCAGTCTGCTGCTTTTTGCCCATCAAAGGAGGTCATTTAGTGTTCTGAATTCAGTAATAAATTAGCCTAAAGAATTATCTTCTTTTGCTTTAAATGCTCACATAAAACACAACAGGGTAGTCAAGTAAGGATGACACCAGCCGTATTGATTTTTCTGTGACGAGTGAAGCTGATCATTGAGCTGATGAATAGTAATGCAATTATAAGAATAATACCAATAATTAGAACCTGATAACTGGGTTTAGGAAGACCATTTCCTGTTGTATCCATGTTTATTGTTTGAGGGGGGAAAGTCATAGAATGGCACACCCCCTCTATCTCCTTTGATACTGTCCCACATCCTAGTCACAGAATGTGTGTTCTCCCAACAGCCAGCACCTGGATGCATCTCCATTTCAGTAATCACCCTATGCTGCTGGGGCTTGCTCTGCTTGAAGGCGTTGAGAGCCAAAGCCTCAAAATGATACCTATTGTCTGCTTTGTTGGACTCTGCACTAAGGACTTTATTGCACTAAATTCTCAGAGCAGTTCTTCATAGTATGAATGAAGGGAGCATTGACTGGGCAACTTTACTTTCATGAAATTGTTGTATGATATCACTTCACTCACTCACACATACATACATACACACATACACACACACGCATACACACACACACACAGTTCACAAACTGTCTGGTATGTCTCACAGAAAGCAGTACTGAGAACCTGAATTTTCAACATGAGATTGTTGAAATCAGTGTTGATGTGTGCATATAGCAGAGCTTTATGCACCTAGACAAAAAAAAAATGAGATATCTCTGTGTGGACTTTAGTGGGGCAGTTTCTTAAGACAATGCCTGGTGAAAAGAAGGTACAGACTACTGTATGAATGTGTATGGGTATGAATTGACCAATTCTTTAATGAGAATTTGAAGCTGAAAGAAGTTAGTGAGATAATATTCCTCTGGAAAGAGGTCCTGGGCTCTGGGCCAGGAGAAAAACATTTTTATTTTATACTCTTATTTTTGTGCTTTTGTCACTTAAAAAAAAACAAATAACAAAAGAAAAGTAGTTGGAGTTAGAGAGAGAGAGAGAGAGAGAGAGAGAGAGAGACTACTTAGCGAATTCTCCCAAAATTTCCTCAGATAGCAAGTGAAATTAAAAGGGCCCAAGAGACAGATCAACAGGTAAAAGCATTTACCATAAAACCTGATGACCTGGGTTGAACTCCCAGGACCCATGTGGGGAGAGTAGATAATCAGCTACCCCAAAACTATCCAGTAACCTACACATCTGCTGTCTATGCTTTCGAGGTTATTTGTGTGATCAGCTACTGCGGAATGTTGGATAAATCTGTAGCTCTTTCTTCCTGGGAGCTGGAAGTCAGGCATGGGTACAGCACTCACCCCACAGAATCAGGAAATGCTAAAATTCAGGTCTTTGCCCCATCAAAACCCAAGTGTTAATAAATATGAACACACGGCCAGACTTAACCTCATTGATAGCATATATACTTAAAGGGTTGTAGCGTGTGTGTGTGTGTGTGTGTGTGTGTGTGTGGTCAGTTTACCACTTTTACCATGTGACTCTTGGGAACTAAACTTTGGTCCAGCACTGGCATAAACAACATTCACTGAGTCATGCTTCCGCCCCTATGTTTTTCTAATTTATACCCAAATAGTGAGGAAAGCTTGAGGATTTTGATAAAATATGACTATGAGAATATCTAAAATGAAGGACTGACTAGTAGTTCCTGTGATTCTAAAAACTGTATTTGGAGTTCTACTTTATCAAATATATACAGGTATCTTTTTAATAGAAAGAAAAAGGGAAAATAAGGAGCAAGACATTTTTACCTTATCCAGCATTAGGCTTGAGTCACAATCCCCCTAAAAACCTATGTGCATCATCCATGAACAGAATTTTATATGTGGATCTATTTTCTATGTTATATGCTTATAGACTTATAAAACTGAAGAAATGGTTTCTTGATCGTCATAGAAGCAAACTTTTTTCTTAATTTCTGGAACAAAATGATAGACACAATTCCAAAGATTAAAATAATTTAAAATTCATGAAGTGGCAAAGGCACATAATGAATGAGTTTTGAAGACAACCCTCTCGAGATGCAGTGATAGATGAATGTCACACCTGCAAAGGATGTGCAGAGGATTCCAAATGTTCTTCGGGGTAAGGGTTTTGAATGCTAAAATATTTCTCCAAGACAAGAAAAGTTGAAAAATCAGAGAAGAGCAAAGGCATCAGCTGAATAAGGTTTCATTGATAAATCTCACTTCACAACCATTCACAAAAAATATTTCATTTTGGTCAGTAGAAAAATTTAATTCAATCACTATAGAATCCACTTGCACCAGTCCTCTGCATATTTTCAATTGTGGTGTGTGTGTCTCTCTGTGTGTCTGTATGTGTGTGTGTGTATGTGTGTGTGTGTGTGTGTCAGTGAGTGAGTACATGTGTGCCATGTGTATGAGTATGTGTCAGTGAGTATGTGTGTGCTATGTGTGTGAGTGTGTGTATGTGTGTGTCAGGAAGTGAGCATGTGTATGAAAATGGTGTGTGTGTGTGTATGTGTGTGTGTGTGTGTGTTACTCTCAGAGAGGTGTAGTTTAAGAACATAGGACCTCGCAGATAGGATCTAAGGATAGCTCCATAGTTTCACTGCCCCTCAGGCTCACAATTGGCTTTGTTAAACAGAATGCTTTCATATTTTTTTTCCTTTTTGGGAGGGAGGGTATGTTCTAGAATTTACCAGATATTAATTGTTTTGATTTAATAAGTTTTTGAGAACTTCATGCATGAGCACTGCATGGACAACAGACCTGCTCCTCCCTCTCTCTTCCAATGCCTCCCATTCTCCCACTCTCAAATTTACAATCTCTTCTTTACTATTGTTGTTGTTTATATGTGTATATATGTATATAATTTTATTAAAATACCACTTACATTCAAAAATACTGAAAATTTATGCCACAGATGAGTTAATATTACAACTCTATGTCGTCAAGGCTTAAGAATAATGTCCTCTGTGTGCCTAGCCTGTTTATTTTACCTGTCTTTAAGAGCACAAAGTATCATCAAACCTTGCTTGCCTTGGAGTTCCCATCTAATCAGCTCTCACAAGCTCAAACAGCATTCATTTGAAGCCATGTGCCCTTCCATTCCTCTGACCCAGAGAGCAGCATCTATGCTCGCATATGTATTATGATGATAACTTGCTGAAAAAAGAAAGCAAGTCAAAAGTGATCCCAGCCACAAATATCAGTCATAAATGTTGAAGACAGCATGCTTGGTAAGTGTATGTTTGCAGTACTGAACGCTTTAGGATCAGCATTATCCAGTGATTTAATCCCTTGCAGCATCCAAAAGAAAGAAAAATTAAGCAAACCTAACCAGGGAAGAGAAAGATGACTATAATTACAACTTTGAAACACTGAGGAAAGAAACCAAAAATGAAAACAGAAGACGGAAAAACTTTCCATGCTCAAAGATTGGTAAGATCAATGCAATGAAAATGATCTCTGTGCCAAAGTCAATCTAGAGATGCAATGAAATCGCCAGCAAAATTCACAAGAAAATCTCCACAGAAACTGAAATGAAAAAAAATCTCAGAATTCATGTAGAAGCACAAAACACCCCTAAGGACCAATATAGATAGGTGATGGATGGATGGGTGGATGGATGGATGGGTGGATGGATGGATGGATGGATG
>LOEQ01003261.1:163143-173716 GCA_001685075.1 Bramus lutescens | reverse complement strand
CCACCCCAGCCAAGGGGAAGTAGACACCAAGCCCCACCCCAGCCAAGGGGAAGTGGACACCAAGTCCCACCCCAGCCAAGGGGAAGTGGACCTTCTTTATAGTACCTTATAATATCCTTCCCAGAAACACGAGTTTTTGGGACTGCAGGAATGTTAATCTGGGTATTTCATTGCTGCAAAAGGTCACGACTCCATAAATTCACTAAGGTATTACCTACATATGGTCTCAGTCTTTCTTTATGTCCTTCTGGCCCTGTGTATTCAGCCAATCTCATGATTTTGTCACTTAAGATAGGGTCCCAATTCCTAGGAATTGAACATCTGCCTCTTGAAAAGGCCAATTGATATGCCAAGATTCTGGAGTAAAGATAGCCATGTCTGCACCCGTGTTTAGTAATCCCTCAATTACAATGTTATTTATACACATTCTTAGCTTTGGTCTTTGATCATTTATAGAAGTCTGCCAAAATATATGCTTCCTATTTCCTATTGGAATTTTTGATTCATCCTCCATGTTTATTCCATCATCCAGAACAGTATGGTTTTTTATAGCAGGCAATGGATTTTCTAATTTTCCTGGGAAGGCATGTTCTCCACAGTCACTGGGAATGACTGAACCACATTTGACATGTGGGCCTGCAATAGTTCCCCCACCCCAAGGAGTTTCCCAGTGGCATTGGGTTGCCTTGTCTGTCTTTTGTTGATCTGCATTTATTGGTCCAATGTCAGCCTTTGCCACATCTCCTACATGATCCAGAATATCAAGACCTTCTACTTTTGCCACTCCCAGCGGAGACATTATTTCTATGAATTCCTTGTCTAAAATCCCTCCTCAGTTGTTCTATTCTGCTACAATTAAAATATTTGGCATTTTGATGCCTCCTCATACCTTTAGAAATTGCTTCTCCTACCCAAGCTTCAATATTATAGTCAAATGTCTCAACATTCATTCTATGCAGGATCTATTCATTAGCTGGTGTTGATCTAACCTTTAAAGACCCAAGTATATTATTTCATTCTAAGTTGTGATTTTCAAAAGCCAGAGATTCAATAACTATTCATCTAGCTTCTGGGTCTGTTGCTCCCATTTGTACAACCTTAGTTAATCTTTGTAAAAAGTCACTTAAGGGTTCTCTCTGTTTAACCCTGGTATATGATTCAATTCACTTTTCTGGTTCTTGAATCCTGTCCTATGTATTTAAGGCTTCTGTGTGGCATAGGGACAAGATGTGTACATCATAAAGAGCTTGATCCTGTGGGTCAACATAAGTACCCTCACCAAGAATTGATCTTGGGAAGCCTCAAATCCTTTTACTTTTCCCTGTTGTTCTAAAATTGTTGCGTTTTCTCACGAATAGCATTTCCACAATATTTGTGGCCCATCTTCCAGGACCCCTGAAACTAACTAAAGACAATCATGTGGGTTAGCCTTATTGCTGAATGCCCATGTCTTTACCATCTTCCTAACAAGTGCTGAATGCAAGCCATCAGATACTATTGCTTGCTTAATTTCTTTTAGATCATTCATACCTATATGTATCCATCTACATTCTTTGGATCCTTTGAGCATTTAGAACTTGATGCTTTTTCAGATTAGATTACAGGGTAGGAAGCTAAAACCCTGGGTAAGTCATCTCTGATAGCTACTGGCGATGTTAAATCCTGTCCTTGTACCTTCTTTCCCTGCTCATTAGCTATGATAATTTCCCCAATAATTTCCAATCTTTTTACTACTGTCTTTTGTAAAACCGGAATCTCTTGTACTGTATGTATTTCTAGTGATTTCACTGAGGAACCTAGCCTCTGGTTCTCAATCTAAACATGTGATCCATGGTATAAAGTTTTTCTTTTAAAGATAACATCTCATTTTTGGACATTATTTGGATAGTGTGCAGACTGCCTTCCTGGAATGATACTCTATATGCTAACCTATCACAACTTTTTAACAGGTTTTGATTGTCAAATTCAACAGTATGAATTCTTTCAGATAATTTCTCAGTACCCTTTGATATGGATTGAATTTTGTCTGTCAAATTAATGTTATCCTTTTCAATGGTATTAATTTTCAACTATCTGTTCATTATTAGTCTGTAAAGACTGTACCATTTCTAAAAGTGCCTCTTTTTTGTTCTGTTATCAAACCATTTTCTTATGAAAAACAAAAAAAGTCCCAATATCCAATAACTGGGTGTACCAGAGAAACCATTTAAGCCTTGCAGAATACCATCCATAGACTAAGCAAAAAGTTATTAAAACCTCAATGGTAATATTATCTGTAATCATATAACTTTCAAATTTGTTAATTTATTCACCTTTGTTAGGAGATTTCCATAAATTGTTGTAGCTGTAATAATCTTTATTGGCCAGCAGGTGTTGTGGTTGCAGCCGCACGGCAGAGAAACGCAACCAGCAGTGGCTCAGGACTGTTTACACCCCTTTGGTTCTGTGCATTGGTGTCTAGTTAGATACTGGGAAATACACTTTGCTTGACAAATTTAGAGCAATTAAATCAATTTCATACACAGAGAGAGTTTTTTTGGTGACCAGAATATCCAGGAGCCCAGAGTTCACAAGCACCGCACAAGTCACCATGTGGCAGGGAAAATGGGGGAGGACCATGTGCAAGCCTGAGAAGTTGCCATGTCACAGTGTGGTAGAGGTAGCTCTGCTGGGGCAGGGTTGTGAAAAGAACACTTAGTAGATGATATCAAGTCAGGCAGGCCAGGGTGGGAGACCTTCTGGGCTGTGGAAATTTTAGGCCTTTTAGGCCGGTCTTGGTAGGCATGGAGTTGGGATTCACATGGGTGCCAAATGATGATGGATGCTATAAAACAATCCCACACTAGTTCAGAATTGAATCTAATAAAGGGTTATTTATTTAGGGATAGACTCATAGATAATAGGCCTCTGCAAGAACTGGGAACAGGAACCAAATCCAGAAGCCAGGAGAGAGAGTATGCTTTATGTTGGCGTTTATAGTATAAGAGGCTATGCCCAAGTAGGCTGGTATCTTAAAGTCTACTGGCTGAAGGAGTCCCCATGGTGTATACTTACTTACATATAAGCATATTTATAAATATATTTTCCCAGTTAATATTGGCAATGATAGTATATACAGCAAAGGAGGAACATAAATAAAATAGGATTTAAACTCAACAGTCTTGAAATTCACCCAGACATCTTTGTGCTTGGCTAGGAAGGATTATAAAGAAAGAAAACTGAGCCTAGGGGGCTTCTGGGCTTCTGATTGCTGTGGGGGAAAGTAGCCTTTTAGTGAATTAAGGGTAAATATCAGAATTTTATGATCATATTCTCATCAAAGCAAAGAAGCCAAGATTTAAAATTAAAGGTGCACTGGCAAACTCATTTCAGTTTGTTGAACCCCAGCGTTTGAAAAATAGTTTGATTGATTTTGCCAACTGGAAACTCTGCCAATTTTCTAGTGTCCCTAAGTACTTACTAGCATTTTCCCAGATTGAATTTCCTATCCATATTTCTAAACATTCTTGGCCACTCTGCCTATAATCATTTGGAGTTCTTTGTGAGCACAGCAATAGCAAGCCTTGTTCTCTGAGAATCAGTCCAATGTCATGCTAACTTCTGCAAGGCTCTAAACCTACAAAATTCTTTCAAGAATATACCTCCACTTTGTAGCCACAGCAGCATCCTGAGGGATGAAAATTGTCCCCTTCTGTAGATGTGCAAACTAAGGCTTAAAGAGATGAAAGAACTACATTGAGGCTGTGCAGCCAGAAAAAGGCAGATCGTGGATTAAATTCCTAGTCTCTTGACCCAAATCCACACTACACCATAGGTATAAAACGAATGCTAGATTCCTAGTTGTTTTTAGCCCAACATCTCCAAGGAGGATCCCTTGTGGGATGCTTGCTGTAATGATGCAATCTGAGAAACCACAACAGACCCTATAGGAGATCAGTCTCCAAGGATGGAATCCTCTGCCTTCTGTAACTTCCTGCCCACCTCTGACCTCACTTCTGCACATGCTACTTTATTCATACAAAGACATCTTTCCTCTGTGTGGGTCCTAACCATATAAATAGAATGACTCATCATTCTGAAGTGATTGTAAACAGGAAAGACTTCGGGTATAATAAGCAGGTTAAAAAAAAAAACAACCAAAATGCCAGCTATAAATTGTGAATATGGTGTTATCAACAAATGTGTCTCTATCTTGCTTAGAATCAGTAGATATTCTAGATTACACAAACTCAGTACATCATGCAATGGGAACATGATTAGCTGTCTTCTATAACATCTTCCAATTTGAAATCCAAGCATTTAATTCATGTTCTGCTTATACTTTATTTCTTGATCATTAATAACTATGTTCAATAAGGTGAGTTTAATAATAATCTCTGTGCAAAATAATTAATCTTCTTCCCTTAACATGGGCCTGTTCTCACTCCCACCATAAGCAAAATATGAGGTTCTAAACTATTGTCACCATTTAATTTAAATCCCCAGGATAAACTACCCTATGAACTCACCCTGGAGCTCCAATGTATTGGGATCAACTAAAGCACAGCTCTGAATCTCTTGGCCAGGGCACTTAGGAACCAACCGCAAATAACCCAATAGCTGCTCCATGGTTGAAGAAGAGGGAGAATTGAGGCATCTGAACTCTGTCACTCAAAGTCAAGAATTCCTGCCTAAGTCTGACAAAGCATGAGTGGAAATAAAAAAAAAATCCTAAAAGCAGAGGGACCTGAGACAAAATTACTTCTAATCTATCTTTCTAGCCAAGACATAAACTGAATTGAAGTGAATTAATAAAGATCTTACGGATAAAGACGTAATTCTTTGTGAATAGCTTGCATCCCACTCGCTTAGGAAGCAAGGAGGAAGGCTTAGCAATGTGTTGCGTTCTAGGCCAAGAGGACTAGAGAGCCACTCTAGTCTCATTTCTGCCATTTCCACAAAATGTCCTAGCAAAGAGCAACTAACTTAGGGCAAAGGAGTTTGTTCGATTTATAATCCAGGCTACAGTCCATGAATATGGGGAAGCCAAGACAGAAAAGTGAAGTATTGTATCCACAGGCAAGAGCAGAGAGAATAAGCTCATGGGTATGCGCTTGCTGTCTCTCAGCTAGCTTTCTACTCTTCTGTTTGGGACACACTGCCTGGGGAATAGTGCCGCCCACAATGGACCAGGTCTTCTTACATCAATTAACAATCAAGATAATTCCTCACAGACATGCCCCAGAAGTCAATATGACATGCATAATCCTTTCTTAAAATTCTCTTCTCAGGTGGCTTTAGGTTGTGTCAAGTTGATGATAAAACCATTAGGAGACCCATGCTGTTAAAGAGAGATTGCAGAGTGGATCAAGAGTGAGAAACTCAGATTGCTGCCCCCCAGTATGCCGGAATAATTCCTGCCATGCTACTGACATTGCCAACTCCCAGGATTGCCTACCTGGACTCTGATTCATGCTAATGTCCCCTAGAGTTATCAAAGAGTCCCTCTCTTAGATGGTTCCTCTCTGGGAAAGTGAATCATCCTAGTCAGAAAAATGCAGAACACTGATTGAAGTCCAGGTCTCAGGACATCAAATCTAACCCAGGCCATAGAAATAAAGGCAAGTTAAATCCGTAGTCTTTCTCAGTGAAGTTGTCTATAGATGTACACATTCCTTCAGGGCATTTGCTGGAGTAGGTGCAATGTAAGAAATCAGAATAGATCCTATGAAGTGATAAATAAGGTTGGGTTAGGAGACTTGGATCTCCAAAAAAGGAATTAACTGGCCTTTGTCTGCAGCTGCCCTTGACTGTCCCCAGTCTCAGAAAACCCTGAACCCTTGGGCCTTCTTACATCTCCCTGTCTTTCCTCTCCAGCTGAGTCTGACCCACAGCCATCTGGTGCTGTGACTGCTGTCCCTTGGTCTGCAGTCAGCTCTGCCACTGGCATTATACAGTTCCTATGTTCATACAAATGAGGCAAGCCATCAGGAGACCCTGTGTCTAGCCAGTCAGCAGTGATGGAGAGGGGGCAGCGGTCCCACTGCTCAAGGTCTCAAATGCCAAGTCCTTCAGTCACGTGTCAGCCGCAGACCCCAGCAGTTCCTCGGGAGCTCATGCCTGAGGACACTCATTGAAATATAGATAAATCCATCAAAAAGAAGACCCACAGCATCCATCCACTTCTGCCTCAAGCAGCCCTTGTCTAGTGTGCCATTGCCACAGCCCTGAACAAATCAGAGGATATTATTTTCAAAGTGCTGAAAGCCTTGCTGAAATTCACGGAGAAGCACAGAGACCTGTTCACCTGTCTGGAGACCAGAGACTTGTCACTCAAAGACAACTATGCTAATGCCTTCTTTCATGTCGCATCCCTATCAGCTGCCCCTTCACATTTCCACACTGGCCTTAGTAGCAGCCAGAGAGACATTACTGAAAGTTAGTCCTGAGGGCAGTTCTCTATTAAATTCTCCCCAAAACCATCTTCTGGTTGTTTTTAAAAAGAAAAGGACATTCCAAACTGATGATGTTTAAAACCTTGGTGTTCAATAAATACTCAATCTTTCCAAGGCTCCTTAGAGGTAATCAGTACAACTTTATATTAGATAAAAATAATAATATCAGTAATAATAATAGTAATAAATAATTGGTCTGAGAATCCTGGCCAGATGAGTACATGGTTCACATTTCCCTTTCCAGATAACAATGTTCAGACCAAGGATTGCTCCCACAAAAGACCTGGTACTGAAGTCTTTTTTAAAATGGCTTATTTTAAAAGCGAAAATATTCAGGGAATTAAAGGAACCAGGACATCTGAGAAGGACGGAAGACGGGCCAAGAGAGACCACTTTTTCATGTTTGTGAAGCCAATGATACAAATCAGAACGCATCTTACCCCTTACCAGAGGCCTCCACACTGGCAACTCAGAAACACAAGAGACTTTCTCTGCATTAGAAAGCTATTTGGAAAAAGTGACAGCCACCAGGGTCTCCGCTCAGAAACTCAGTTCCTAACACATTCCGCTTCACAGTGCTCCAGGCCTCCCTAGCAGGTGCCCCAGAACGGTACTAAATCTTGCATTTCCCACCAACTAGAGGCTCTCTCGTTGGCAGTGGCTCCTGGCTCAACATAAGCATGTCGATGTGGCCGTGTGTAGATTCAGGCTGAGTCAGTGAGCTGAAAGCTGGCCATCAGAGCTGACTATCAGAAAGAACTCAGGATAAAGCCTTCTCTTCATTGCTAATGCAGGCTAATTCACTAACTGATGAATTGCTTCCCGCCCATGAACAAGGGCATCTACCAAATTTTAGATTTCGATTGTTTGAGAAATTACTTCTGCACTTCAGCCAGTAAAAGTACCTGTAACTGGGTTGGGGTTTTTGCTTTTGCAATCTTACCAGAGTGTGAAGAAAACAGAACAAGCAGGCACTGTTTTGCTGAGGTCAGGGAGGAATGCAGGCATTCGGAGATGTCCCGTCCAGAGAGACCTCTCATGTCTGAGTGCTGCCCACACATTTGCGGGGCTCAGTCAGTCTGGGATACCCAGAAAACTTCAAGGACTCCTGAAAAGCAGCTCATTTTCTTGCCTGGAGGCCCACACAGCCAGCATCCTCAGGCCCCTGAAGGCATTTTCCAGTCTCTCAGGAGAGCTCTTGGGTTCTGATCTTTCAAGGCTGTTCTGGCTTCCAGGTGTGTGAGCAGACCCTCCCAGGCCACTTCTGAAGATGGTTTTCCATTAAACTGTGCACACGCATGCTCTCTGCAAACTTTGCCTTTCATCATAGACTCTCTGGCCCTTCAAACACCAAGGCCGAGAGGGCTCTGCAGTGGTGGCCAGGGATCATACCACTCCCAGGAACTGCCCGTCACCCTGGGGGTGACGCCTAGGGCTAACTGTCAGCTTAATGGAAACTGGAATCAAGCCTCCGAACACACCCGTAAGAGCATCTAGAACACAGGTAGCCTCTGAGAAGGCCTGGGACACATTATGTTTATTGTGTTGGTTGGCAAGGAAGGCCCATAGTAACTGTGGGAAGGCCCATTCTTGGGGCAGGGGATCCTGGACTGTATGAACGAGAAAGAAAGTGAGCAGCTGTGCATATCTATCACTCTCTGTTCCTGATTATGGCTGCAATCAGCTGCTGTAAGTCCTCGCTACCTTGACTTCCTCAGCCGGATGACTACACAAAACAAAAGCGGTCCTTTCTTCCTTAAGACATTGTTGTCAGAGCGTTTAGGGCAGTCTCAGGAATAGAAACCTAGACTAGATGTACTGGGCTTCTGAGGATGGGCGGCCAAGTTAGGACACTCAACAGAAAGCAAATATTCAGGGATGTTCATAAGGGTCCAGGTAGCCAACCACACTTTGGCCCTTGGCAACAGGAGGTGCTCGCATGTTTATTCTGCAAGTTAGGACACTGAGACAAAGCAGGAAATGTTGTGTGATATTTTGATCGTATTCTGACAACAAAGTTTGCTTTGAGTCAGAGGGCCGAGCTAGTCATTTGCTGACCAAAATTAACCATAGAAGTCTTGGAGGACTAAGGACAGATAGGAGACAAGAAGTAGTAAGGCATGCCTAAGAGAGGATTTCAGCCTTTTAGGCTTGAGGAACGGAAGAGAGAGGTCATTGGTGGCTTCTCCATCCCTCTCTGATCATTCAGGTTCTTATCCCATAGTTGACTCCTTATTTTTTAATTAGATGAACATTTCAGGGATGGGGACCACTCAACAGGGAACAGCAGATCAAAGCAGCTAGGACAGGACCCACACCGGCAGCTCTCACAGTCCACTCCATCCAGCATTGAGCTGAGCAAGCCTCCACCCTCCTTGGCCTCTGGTCACTTCTGCCCCACCCTTTCTAGCCAGGGACCACTTCTGGTAAACACGTTAACTTCAAGTGGGACACGCAAATCCAGCTGTGAGTAAGCCATGTTGCCAGCAACCTCTGTTCTTTCACACAAAGGCCTGTACTGGACCTGACTCCCTGGACATCAGACATGGCCATACAGCCTTGCCCAGTCACAAAAGCTTTCGCCGAGAATGTTGAGCTCTACATAATGGATAGACAGAAGAGTTTAGTGTGTAGCTGACAAAGCAGAGGCTGTTCCAGCAGCTGAAGGGCTAGACTGAGTCATAGCTGGTGATAAGTGGGAAGAAAAATGAAACACTCGCTAACACTGGGAGTTTTAATTTAGCTCCAACATCAACAGAAGCGAGGAGCCATGGATGCGGCTGCGTTGTGCTCGTTCTAAAAGTGAAGCCCTGTTAAGGCACCTTGTCCATGAAACAGGTATGAGCTGAGTGAGCCCCCAAGGGACCTTGGCAGTATCTGTGGTTCCCCAGAACCTCTCAGACCTCAAAGGTCAAGAAATTGAGGGTCTGGACTCAGGCTGGGCTCTTTCCTCCGTCAGTAAATAGGTGCCCCTGGACAAATTAATTTGCTGAGTCAAAGTTCCCTCACTTCTAAAGCAAAGAATTGTAATCTCAGTCTCACAGCATAGAGCAAATCTTCCAGAACTTGTGCATGTTAGGAGGGTGCTTTCCTGACCCCCTTCTAGCTGGATTCAATTGGTCCATCTGGGGAAGAGCCTGGAGTCTACAGATTGCAGACTGGGGGAACAGAATGTGGGGGTGGTTGAGACCTGTGGCTCTGTTTGTCAGAAGGAAGGCAGGCCAAGACAAAGAGAGCTGCGAGAAGGAAATGGGAAAGACTCAAGCTGGTGGGATCTGCATGAGAAGCTGTTTGCTGGGTTATCCCATGGCCTCACCCATGCCAGACGGGAGGGAAGCGTCTCAGAGGGAGCGGAACTAACGGAGTACACATATTCCCATCTTAAGTCCCTAGTGTTGTACAATTGGCTGAAGGTGTGGGACAGAGGGCTGATGTGTGAAATCTCTGCTTGACATTTTTATGCTTTATATTCTTTGTACTTTCTTAAAATGGGGATTCCGTGTAGTCATGAATACTTTGGCCAGATAATCTGGTCAAAGGCACGAGGACAAGGCAGTGTGGAGAATGGAGATAAGAGAAATGGAAGGGAAAGACAGTGGATCAGAGTGTGGTGCAGACAAGCCTGGCCACTGGGCACGGGATTCTGGGCTCAGGACCCACAGAGCGTGGGCAAGGGAGAAGATGGTGCTGCTACCATCACCTGGCTCTCGCAGTAGGCTTATGTTTGTGCTAACAAAATCTTTCTTTTGTGGTAAAGAAAAGGAAGGCAGGTGACAAACTAAACAGCTATTACATGCCAAATTCAGTGGTTTTATTTTCATTTATCCTATATTTATATATATATATTTATATATATATATGCATGTGCTTGTATGAGTTGGTAAGCACCAAGTGAGGACAAGAGGCCAGAAGGGAGCATTGGATACCCTGGAACTAGAGTGACAAGCTGCTGCAAGGTGACACATGGGTCTTGGGAATGAACCCAGGTACTCTGCGAGAGCACCAAGTCTCCTAACTGTTGAGCCATCTCTGTAGCCAGGTTCAGTAGTAACAATACAGATACCACAGATTGTTAACAGGGAGAGTTGAGGCAATATGATCAGTGCACATGACCAATGGTCAGTGCCGGCAGGGAAGGG
>LOEQ01003261.1:149892-163054 GCA_001685075.1 Bramus lutescens | reverse complement strand
AGGCTCCCGAAGCCAGGGCTTTGTGGCAGCAGCTTAACAGGGAGCCCAACACTCATTGCCGGCTTTCTGGGGCAAGAAGAACATTTATTCATTCCCACGGCCTCATGCATAAGTAAATGAAGTCATCAATAAAGAATACCAGAGCCCTGGCTCCACTGCCCCTGACCCTCAGTTAATTCTGGAAGGTAAAGTTCACCTGGCTCGGAGCCAGGAGTGAGGCGCAGCCTCAGTGGCTCCCACTGCCGCATATCATTGGCAAGCCTGACCTACCAAAACCTCCTGTTTACTTGCCTCCTCTTCCTACAGCTGCCTTGGCTTAGATCCCATTGTCCTGTGATATCCAGTCATGCTGTCGGGTCCAGCCCTGGACTTAGAAACTGCCAGTGGGTGACCCTGCACAAGCTACCTGGTCTCTCTATAGCTGGATGGCCTCATGCTTCTACAGGAAAAGGACAAGGAAGAGGAAGAGGAGGAGGAAAGAAGGAGGAAGAGAAGGACAATGATGACATGGAATCAAGTTTATGTCACATTTCCAGAGCTCCAGATGCCAGGGGGTCACTTCTCATCCAGACCCTGCAGACACTCCCCATGCCCTCCTTGCCCCTCAAAGGAGACTCCCAACTAGAGCTGCCTGTGGTGTCCTGGGGGCCATTTCCCGCACCCTCCCATCTCCATGCAGAGTCTCTGAGGACAGTTAGTCCTGGACTCAGAGCACAGATTGATTTCACACTGGGGACAATGGAGCTTCCAGCAGAGCTCACTGAAGGGAGAGCAAGGACACTGGCAAAGGACAATTAGAACCTTCTCGATCTTTAGGAACTTCCCAGCAAGCGCTTCCACCCAGCACAGGCCTTCCCTCCCCACCAGTGGGGGAGGCCAATCAGTTACTGTCATGACCCATTTTCAATGCACAAGGCTCCCTACAGTTTCTAACAGGACAGGCACTTCATTTCTGGGACTCACTTTTTAAAAATGTGGGTTCTACCCTCAGCCTCTCAGCATAAGAAATTCACACTCTATTCCAGGCATACAGGTATGCCAACTATGTGCACATATGAGACATTTGCTGTTAATAAATCCTAAAGAAAATTTCAAGCAGTTCTTTGATACATTATATATATATATATACTTTTATCATTCATTAAAGATGAAAGCAAATGTATATACTAATGAGATGATGTGCTTATTTTTACAAAAAGAATCAAATATTGGGGAATATTTGCTCCTGCAGAATGGAGGGCATCTTCAGTGTTTCTCAGAGATGATTGATATTTTGAAACCACACCACAAAGCTATAGAGTACAAAGGGTCACAAGTAGGTTTAGGACTATCTCTGAACTGCTGGGAATTCTGCTCTAATCCCAAGCCAAAATTTCATGGGTTTTTCTTTTGTTGTTGTTTCTTTGTTTTATGAAACTCAAGTCAGCAATTCAAATAAAAATTGTTATAACCAAACCTTGCTGAGGAACAAGGACGGCGAAAAACTACTGAACGCTTCTGTTTTCTGTCATTAATCCGTTAGGTTTAACGAAGACTGGAAAGCTCTGCTAAGAACGATGAATACCGCCTCTCAGAGCAGATGCGCATCTTGAACCTGAGCTGGTTTCAGGCAGCGTTTGCTGGGCTTGGATGGTTTGACAGTGTGCACAGTAGAAAGTGTGTTGTCGTTGTGGTTTCAGAACCCAGGCTGCAGCGACGTACTGCTACACAACTCTGGCAAGGGCCTGCCAGAAGACTTCCAACTGCCTACCAATTTGATTTTGAATTAATTTTTGATGGTTGTAAATTCAGAAACCTGTTGCCAAATTTTCCATGGCCCCTACCCCATACTGTTACACATCCCCATATGGGACCTTGACCCACAGTTTAGAAGCTGTTCCCCAAAGACGCTCTTTACTTCATGGACTTCTAAACAGGGCAAGATAGGCACCAAGGAATGTGTTCTGGATTTTATAAATTTACCAGTTGGTAATAGCCACTAATAGCTGCTTTAAGAGGTTATCAACAGTCACTCACAGGTTCCCCCAAGACCTCATAAGAAAATCACCTCTGATTAGAAAAATGATGAGGGGAAAAAAGACAGATATCTGGAGAGTAGAAAAAAAAAGCAAAGAAGCTATTTGCCCCCCTAGGCAAAGAAAGGCTCATGTTGTCACAGTCTGCTCTTCATCCAGGAGGCTGGGGAAGAGCCCTTTAGGATTCTTCAAATACCACATCTTTGATGCTGCTACCTGGCCCTTCAGCTCTTCCGGCAGACATCACCAAGCCTATCAAGATGGCAACCAGAAGATTAGCGCTGCCTTCTCTAGGAACTAAAGGACTTCTGGAAAGTGACAGGCCCATCCTCGCCATCTCCCATCATGTCTGGTTCCTTCCGCATCTCCTTAAACTGCCTCAGTCAGTGCCTGTGGAAGCTGTGGCTTCAACCAGAACAGGCACTGAGAAACACCACTCCTTCGGAAGAAAGTGGACAGCTTTTAGAATTTCACCTAAAATGCTTGCGATCTACATCATGGATACCCATCTATAGAAGACATTGGCCATCAAGACTCTGTAGTCAGACTGTTAGTGCCCAGGCATTGTCCTCAAGAGCCCCTGTCTGCACCTGCAATGGTGTCTGGGGACCTTCACCCTTCTGCCTGTGGAAGCTGGTTCTGCTTTGCCACCACCCTAGGCATGCCACGCAACCCGTACCACATGGTCTGGTTCCAGTCTTCCATGCCCAACCTGGACCTGAATCTAATGTATATCTGGGACGTCTTTGAGTCGAGTGGCTCAGATCTGAAGACAGATCTCCATCTACTTCTAGGAAGGAAAATAGTAAAGGTGATTTCCCAGTTGATGCCATTGCCCCTTGGGACCAAGTTCTCTGTGGCAGGAGTTGTCCTGTGTATTCACATCGTGACCCATTTTCTGACACTAACTGAACACTCCAGTCTGGGAGCTTAGGAGGAAGAGAGATTTTTTTCTAGCCCGTGTCAATGAAGACTGAGAAGACCAATGTCAGGGTGCTAACGGCTGCTGAGGTCCTTCCCCCACATCATGATAGTGACTCCTCATACCTGAGACATTGCAAGCAGACCAGCGCCACTCTATTGATCTTCTTACGAAGCCAACAATGTCATCATAGGAATTTTATTCCTTTGACCTCACATCATCCTCCTTCCCAACGGCCCCATCTCCAAACCCTACTAACATGGGTGGCAATTAAGTTGTTATGCGTTCTGGAGGGGATCAACCGCCAGACTAGAGTTTATGGTTGCAGCATCCCTGACTCAAATGCTCTAGATGCCAGATGAACAACCCCACACCAACGTGATGACAGCTTAGACTGGCGCCAGATATTGTCAAATGTCGCTTGAGGATAAAATTACCCCAGTGGAGAACCACTGACTTAGGAGAAAGGGAATGAGAAGTAATGTTTGATGTGGTCATGAAGGCAGACAGCAGTGCCTGGAAAGGAGTCAACATTTTGCCATCACTTGGCCACAGGTGAAAATTCACTCTGAAGAACCATGAACTCGAGCTTTAAAAAGCAAAACAAACAAACAAACAAAAAACCCAAAACACTAAAACATCTTACAATGTTTTAAGTAAGGCTGCAGTTCTGTGACAGGCTACATTCAGAGCCAGCCTATGGCACACAAGGACAGCCTCCCAGTAGACTCCTTACTATTGTCTTTGCCCAGAATGTATCACTTTTGTGTGTAGCAAGGGAAGGGGACAAGGAACCCACAGGGAGGGACCAATGTGGAGCTAGGAAATCTGAAAAGGATGGCCAGCATTGGCCTGCACGGCTAACTCATCACCCTGACATATACTTAACTGGTCTCTCTCAGAGAGAGAGAGAGAGAGAGAGAGAGAGAGAGAGAGAGAGCCTCTCTCTCTCTTGCCACATATATTGTTT
Organism: Bramus lutescens; assembly: GCA_001685075.1. Lineage (NCBI taxonomy): Eukaryota > Metazoa > Chordata > Mammalia > Rodentia > Cricetidae > Bramus > Bramus lutescens. The sequence goes on along the minus strand of LOEQ01003261.1, from coordinate 159,147 downwards.
CAAATGACACCTCACCAAAAGTTGCATGTTCACTGCAGTCTTGTTTATACCAGCAAAGTGCCATGCTGCCCACCTATCTAAGACACTGGTTAGAATCAATTCACGTGCCCAGGAACATCCTATGAAGCCATTTTGACAATGCAGTAGGTTGGTCTGTGCATGCAGGGTGGAGTTGCATGCAAGACCTGCTTGCTAAACGGAAGAGGGGGGCTGGATGAAGAGGGGGCACTGTGGTATCTGTGAGGTGCTTCCATTTCTGGGAAGAGAGAATCAGGATTGAAGGGCACAAATACGCAGAGCTCCTTGGCATTTGTTTCTTGGTCATTACACCAATTTGAATCTTTCTACATAATGAGGCACACTTCCAAAACAAGAAATGGACACAGACCATCCTCAAAGAGAAAATGTTGCAAGGTGACCTGGGAAAAGGCAATTTTGCTAAAAGTACTTGGCAACCAAACCCAGTTGGCTGGGCGCTGAGGTCTCCACCTTTAAATGTGATGCATTCCTGAAGTCTTTGGTGCATGCTAATTCTGGATAAATGGAAGTTGAAACAGTTGGCAGGTTTTATGTGACTATTACATTATCATGAAAGCTTCAGGACTAATCCACAATAGCACAGTGAAGTAGGACACCTAATGTCTTCAAACTGAAGGAATTTGTTGCTCCCATCCACGCCACCAACACGGCAAATCAGCTCTGTGGGAGGTGGGTCTAAGAAATGAATGGGGGATTAGCTGAAAGCCGAAGACTGATAAGTCAAAAGATTACAACTGTCTTTTTTAATTTTTTTTAAGTCCAGGGTGCAACACAATTTTTTCACCAGCAGCAATCCGGATTCGATCTCAATTTCTTCCAAAGTATTGAAATGTAAATCTCTTTGTGTAACAGCCAAGGCGACATTTTCTAAACTCAAGCTCTGCCCCTCACTCTGGGGAGAACTCAGTCAGTCAAAGGCAAAGAAGATAAACAACTCTTAACAATGGGGATAAAAGGGAAAGCCAGGCCTTTAAAAGTGATGCTTTTTAAACAGAAGAGACTTATGATTTGTTGTATTTCTTTAGTCTATTTTCAGATGTGAAGAAAAGAAAAAAGTCATCAAATTTTATCAAATGATTAGCTGTTTAATCATAAGGTTATATTTTTAAAAGACTACGTAAAGACCTCGGTAACGGAAAATGAGGCTGTTTTGAAATAGGACGGCCTTTGCTCCGGAGCCATGTGGCAGCCCCACTAGCCCACGCTGTGTCTGGACCACGTCATCGTGTGCCACTCCAGGCTGGTCTCTGTCTGTCTTGCATGCAAATTCTTCCCGGAAGATCAGAGCCTTGCAGGGAATCACACTGATGGAAATACGCCAGATTTGTTCCTGTGCCTAGACATATTTGCCATCAGATAATCCACCTTCTCGGAAGCACTCAGCTTTACGAAGCACAGCCTTTAGCCAGGCCCATGGGCAGTTCTTTCTGCCAGCTGTTAAAATTGGGCATTGCTATAGTTAAAGTTCAGATGGACCTAGACTTTTCAAATGGCATGTGGAGGGAGTAGCTGAGGCAGGCAAATGGAAACATGAAACAAAAGGGGGAGGACCTGACGACTCCTAAAGTAGGGAGATTTTTAGTATACTTCAAAAGGAGAATGCAGACATCTGGGAGAGTCCAGGCTGAACATGGCCGGCAGGCGGGAGATGGGGAAGGAGGGCAAGGGAGGAACCATCGGCCAAGATTGGCGACCTGGGTCAAGAGGCCTCAAAACCAAACTTACTGAGTTATATAAGGATAAGGTTGGAGGTGTAGGGGGAGGGGCAATGGAAGCCCACCCCTTGGGGCGGGGTCAAAAGTGCTGGGAGGAGTCACAGGTACTGAATGACACTGGGAGAATAGTAGCTTTGAAATGCTAATAGGCTCCTCAGTTAGCCTTGGGGGGGGGCGGAGTTCTTAGCCCTAAGGACAGGGTCTTGGNAGTTCTTAGCCCTAAGGACAGGGTCTTGGGCTGAGCCTATCCTATCCAGTAAAGTGTCTTCCAGCAACCTTAACACCTCATGGTCTCCCGTCTGAAAGAAAGTCACCGTCACTGTAGGTAGGAAAAATACAAGTGCTAGCTAGTCATCCACCTATCCCTCATCAGTCCCTGAGCACTCGAGGTGAGCAAGCGCCCTGTCACCGTGGGCCTCTGGAGCCAACAGTGAGAAGATACAAAACCCGAAAGGACCCCTGTGAGCAGCCAGGGACCCTGCATCTTCCCATAAGGGTCCTGAGGTAGCCTGGACCGGAAGTCCATGAGCAGCAGCCAGGGTAAAAGACCCACCCGTTCGCTGGGCCCTGCGGGAGAAGATGCCCGCCATTTATTTCCCTGCGAGATTGCATTGTTGCTGGCTTCCTCCTGTGTCAGCTGAATAACTGATGAGCCCAATGGGCCGGAACCGCAAACCAGATGCAAGTTAGCACGGAGTCATCCCAGGAGGGAAAGGACGAAGAAAGATGCCATTTTGGTTGGGTCTGGGATGAAAACTCTTAAGAAAAGGAAGCAGGAACGTAGTGCAGGCCTCATTCCTTCGTTTCCATTAGCTAGCTTCCCTCGTGGCAGGACCCAACAATTTAACTTCTGGATGTCTGGAATTCAGCCGAGATCTGCTCCGTCCACATGCTCAGCAAAGCAAAGAGCGATAGCTGATCACTGCTGGCAGGCACCATGGTGAATCACTGCAGGGTCTTAGTAGTCCCAATTTCTCCAATTTATTACTTGATTTTGAGAACTCGGTCCCCCTCCTTCCATACCCAGCATGCATTTGTAGCTGATCTTGGCCTTCCGGGAGGTTTCAGGGCTTGCTGCCCACCCTGAGTAGTTGTTTTTCTTGGTTTGCTTTGCTCTCACCTGGCCTGGGTTCTACAGGTCACATCTATCATGTTCGGACTGTCAAAGCAAGAAGGCAAACACCTCAGTCATGACGCTTCCTGGGCCTGGTTTATTCCAGCCATTGAGCCGGTCTGAGAAGACAGAGAAACAGTCAGAAAGCAGTGGGTTCTTGCAGGGTAGCCACCACTGAAAGGATGTGGTTAGATGACCTCGTGATTCCCCTACTCTGCAGTTGTGTCTCTCTCTGCACATACACACAAATGAGCATACATACGCATATTCACACACGTGTACATACATGTAGAGAGACACACAGACATGTACACACATAGGTACTCATGCAAGTACATACGCACATAAAGATGCATGCATTCTGACACGCATACACATACAGATTCCCAAATACATGCAAGCATGGGTGTATCTTCATATTCATTCAGGCACAAGTATGTATGCAGGCACACATGCATGTACACACGTGTGTGCATCTGTTAATGAATACATGTACAGATATATGTATACAGACATATGTATACATATATACAGGAACCCATGCACACACGCAAACATGTATGTACATGGCACATGCATACATACAGGTACATATGTATACACAAGTATGCAGGCATATACATACATACAGGCATACATGCGTATACATATGTACACACAGGCACACTGTTTTGTTCTGCATCCCAAATCTGCACAGTGTCCATTTCAGATTGATCCTAACCTGTCCCCTTGCTGGCCTTGGACTGGCCGACTGCAGAAGCACCCATGTCCACGCAAGCCTTGTATTTACTGCCTGTCAGTCATCAGGCTTGACTGGAACTCTTTCCAGCCTTGTAGCTCTTTCCTCATAAAGTTTAAAATGTGTTGAATAAATGAATTGATTGGGTTACACGCAGTCTGGCAAGCCATTTAATCTAGCTGCACTTCAGTTTCTCCATCTGCAAATGAGAAGAGCCCCAGCTGTCTCACGGGACTGGGGTGGGGATCATGGGAACGTGGCTGGCCAGGATTCACAAATATTTGTCTCTGCAGTTACACTCATGGGTGGCTATTGATGCCTCACTATTGATAAGGTCTTTATTGACAATGCGCTGCCAGATGGTACAAGATGCAGAAGAAACCAAGGCACAGGGGCCAGACATTGCCACGTAAGAAGCCCTTTGTCATGGCAACGGTATCTCCGTGTGTGACAGGCTGATCACAGAGCCCCTGCCGCAGCAGAGGGGCTCAGCTGCCCCATCTCCTCTTTTGAGAACTTTCATGCTTTGTTCTGAATTGATGGAACACAGGGCGCACAATTCCATGCAGCAGAATGGGTGGAGGGGATCAGCTATGCCTCCATCATAAACCTCCAAGATCTCCTTTCCCCTCAAGCTCAGTTCCAACAGCACGCCTTGCCCTGAACCCCAGGGGCCACCGCCTCTGTTCTCCTCATACCTGCTGCCAAGATCCACCATACCTGACCCCAGCTCTCCTCAGAAGCAGCAACTAATAAGAGAATGTGAAATAAGACAAAGCAAAGGTCTCATAAGCACAAGGACAGCACCTACCCAGCCCCCAACACACACTCTAGCAGGGACATGACCTAATCCCAATCTTACACAACTTAAGGGGGCTCCTGAAGAAAAAGGTCACAAAACAATAAATAGAAGATTATGAATTTCAATGTTTACAGTGAGAAAATAAGTAATATAACATCATTAGGGAGTTGGAGCCCCTTTCTATGAGACCCCTGAGCTGAGCAGCCATTCATCCTCACACAGAAGGGCTTCCTGACAAAAGCCAGGTCCTCTGGCCAGAACCTACGCCAGCCCCAACAGCCCCATAGCCACAGGGCATACACAGCTTCTTTATTCTGCTGGTAAATCTGCAGTTTCTTCAGAGCTAAGACAAGGCTGGGTCTACCCATCCGCATGCTTGATGGAGAAAGCCCATGAAACGCACCTGAGCAGGTTTTGCTGAAATGAAAAAGAGCATCTGAATAAGCTACAAGATCCCTTCTAAGTGGTGGGGAGCTGAAGGAATGACGCTTTGTAGCCATCCAGCAGCTCTCCTGATCAGCACCGTGGTGTGTTCCGGGAGCACCCACTGGCAGGCAGGGCAGTAGAGAACATCCTCAGGGTGGGTCATGCATGCCTCCGCTCTGCCCACTATGTTAGTCATCCTTCTGACACATCCCCTCTCCTCTCAGGCCAAACACCCTGGGAGGACCACTCCTCCTTCCTCTGCCTCTTCCTATGATATGCAGAAATCCCATAGACCATGTCCCCAATGTCCATTCTTGTCCCAAAGATTGTTCCAGAAATGCCTACTAAAGACCTCACTGTATTCCCTGAGACTACAGGGTAGTGGGTGAAACTGCCCTTCTCGCTCCCCTGTACCCAAAGCCTCACTGCTCACATGCCTTAGGAAGGCCCTTGCTTCCACCCCTCTGCCCTATAGAGTCTCATCCTTGCACCTGGTCCCCCAGGGCAGCCTACAACTGCAAACCGTGGCATCAGCCCAGTCTTTTGTAGTTGTTTTACTTTTGTTCTTGTTTTTCGAGACAGGGTTTCTCTGTAGCTTTGGAGCCTGGCCTCAAACTCACAGAGATCCGCTTGCCTCTGCCTCCCGAGTGCTGGGATTAAAGGCATGCACCACCACCACCACCACCACCGCCCGGCATCCCGGTCATTTTGATCATGCTCGTCCTTGCTGATCCTCGACAGATGTCAGTCTTTCTGAGGCATGTTTCCCAGCATGCTCATCTCCCTACCTAGAACTCTATAGGATGAAAGTCTGACAAATGAACAGGTTGTGTTTATGCATGCATGCATATGCGTGTGTGTGTATAACTCATCCACACGCTTTAATTGAAAACTACAATATTTTGAATATTGTCGTTATGAACAATTGGTCTTTTGAAGGGATACACTGAGGGTCTGTTTGCTCTGGACAATTCATTTACCCTGTTTATCCCTGGTTCCCTTGACAGCAAAATGACCATACCACCTACCCCATGAGAACCTGAAGGAGCTGCTGAACTCAAATTAACATACTGAAGGCACTCACAAAACATTACCATCCTGGTTATCTGCCTGTCTTACCTGTAGGAAATAGTTGAGCTTCTCTTGGTAATAGAGCTGTTGGATAGGGGCCACAGTATCACCATCTTTATACCAGGCTCTTTTACCCCCAGAGACACACCATCCTCTGGTCCTGTCCTCTCCTGAGCATTCAACTCACCCATTAGCTTGCACTTCTGAACACGGCCATGACTGTCTAGTATGTGGGGACATTCTCTCCAGTTGGGAAGTAGCCCCAAGTCATCATACCCTGTTTAAGCAGACTACAAGGTAATGTCTGGTGATGCTGTGTGATGGGTATATTTTTAGGACAGAAATAAAGACGTTAGCATGCCCAGGACAAGAACTTTGTTTTCTTAAGATGGCACAGAAGTACCCCTGAGAAAGATATTGTCTCTCCAGACATAATTTCCCATCCTCGGTGTCCCGAATGCACTACGGGGGCTTCCTGGAAGATAGGGATCTCACTACCTCTTCAGTTCACCTATCCTTTCTCTAAGTACCATTCTCTAAAACACTTAAGTGAGAGAGTGGGGATACAGGCCAGAAACTTAGTATCAAAGCCTTACAGCCGAGAATGACTGCTGTATGTCAACCAGTGGGTTCAGGAGTACAAACTATTAGATATTCTAAAGCAATCTAGATCGAACCTGATCATTCTATAAGAAGGCCACCGATCAGTGAAGGAAAGAAATATGGAGAAACAAAAAAATCTCTGCTAAACTCAGCAGTTTTGACAATCCTCTGCCTTCCATATTCTTTGCCTATGTCAGAAACCAGTAATCAATTAGCAACAGTGTTTGAAATGGAAAGATCACAGTGGGTGGGCGTCCTGCCTGGGCAGAGTTCTGAGGGTCTCTGTGCCTCTGTTTAAATTGCCTATGCCATGTTCTTCAAAGTGAAGTGCAGGAATCTATTTTAGGGATACGAATGTTTCAAGAATATTTCTCTCCTTTGGGTCTTCATTAGAAAATCTTAAGAAATCGTAACCCATAGCAGTTCTGGTGGCACTCACCTTGAATCCCAACACTCCAGTGGCAGAGTCATGGATTTCTGCAAGTTCAAGGCCATGCTGGTTTACAGAAGTGAGTTCCAGGAATGTCAGTGCTATGTAGAGAGGCTATTTCAAAAAACCAAAATAAATAAAAAAATAAATATTGAGGTCAGACAATGCAAATGGATGACAATGTGATTCTATAACCCTTACAGTGCTGAGTTATCACCTCTGGTTGCCATATTTTTATGGCCAAACTTTGCCAAGTTGCCAAGCGGCAGAAACCACTGTCAACCTCAAGTGGATGGATCCTTTTTTATTCAGTATTTTCAAGGTAAAGTTTCCGTTGTCACTATGTAGACCAGTCTGGCCTCAAACTTCAGATATCCACCTGCCTCTTCTTCTATGCCAGGCCTGAAACTTCTGTTCTCTCCTGATAATTCCCCAGACTAAATTTAGTATGCTAAATATTAAAAGTTTGATTTCGCAGGTTTTTAGTAGATGCTGTTTAATAGCATGCAATACAGCGAGTGTTTTCCCATCTTTCGGGGCAGGCATGAGGTAACGCTTCCCAGCACAATGTGCAGCTCCTGGGAATGACCTCCAGGCCCAGGACTGCTGTGAATTAGCTGTGGGCTCCTGCTAAGCTGTCTGAAACTCGATTTCCTCAACAGTGCAGCCAGTAGAACTGACTTCAGGCAAAGATTACTCAGAACAAGACTTCTAGTTCACAGTGTCCAGGTACATGCCCCTTGAAGGTGGGTGCAACCATAGGAAGCGCTTTGACCAGTCAAATATCCCTAGGTATGACCTGAGTTACTTTGGGAGAGAAATATTTAAGAACTGGTACAGAATTCTGCAAATTTCTGTCCCTAGGAAGGTAATCATGGAAGCAGAAGTTATCTGGAGGAGCTATGCAATGGACAGCCTAGAAAGCACAGCCTTCATTTGCTCAGGCTGGCTCATTGCCCAGACCCACAAACGACTTAACATGCACAAGAAATAAACATTTGTTGAGTTAAGCCATGGAGATTTGGGTGGTGTTTGTCACTGTAGAGAATCTAGCCTTCTCTGGCTGATCCATTTACTCACTGGGCGCAACAAGGATTAAATGAATTACTGTACATAAACACTTGAAAAACCTAGCTCTACAAATATTTGCCGAAGTTACTCTGCAGACTTGATTCGAATGTGCATTTTTTTCACATTTTATAATTGGCGGTGTTTCGCATTTTAATTGGCAGCAGTGTTTCTTTCTTAATGCCCCATAAAATTACCCTACATCTTGGCTCCAGGCCCATGTATCTGTATTATTATTATTATTATCTTAGGGACTAGTGGGTAAAACACAGGGACCACATTCTTCACTTCTAAGCACTGCATAAACAAGCGTTTTGCGGTTGCTTCAAGGAGAGGAAAGTGAAGGAAAGCAAGGTTCATCTCATAGAACTGGTGTGTGCCTAGCTCAGCAGCGGTAGCCATTGGTTTCCAGGGCAGATGTGCTGTTTGGACTCAGTCTTGGTGCACATCAACCAGTGGCTCTCCATGAGTCCTGAGGATCTTGAGGATGCTTTCAAAAGGGCTGCTAAAAATTTTATACTTAGAGCGCACTAATAAAAGAATTTGTCTGTGAAGATAGCAACTGGCCACACCGAGGAACTTCTTTGGGTCTCCCCTCCAGAAAGTGTCAACTCACCAACAATGCTGGCATGAATTTTATTTGTTTTTAGGCTTTTCTTTGTGTGACCTTTGAAAATTTGTTTTTGTTGCAGTTGTGTAAGAATTAGATGCATATGAACGTTTCTATTTTGTCCATATTGGTGAGCTATAATAATAAACAGATACACAAACATAATAATAAAAATAAGTGAAGTCAAAACAGGAGACCCTTCCATGGGGAACACATGACTGAATGATGAGAAAATAACTCAAACAAAACAAGTATACAAGTTGTTTTTGCTTCTCTGTCAACACTCCTAATACTCTCAGTACGAGAAGAAATTATCTCGGGTGTGCGTCCCAGAGAGAGCCTCTCGCATCCTATCTGCAGGCTGAGGCTTGAGAAACAGACCACCATGTTCAGCCTTCATCCCACAGCAGATTCTCAGTCTGCTCAGCTGCTCCTGTGGAGCCAAGTGAGAGGACCAGAGAGTGGGCTGGGATAGGTAGGGAAGGAACACTTGCTGAAAGGAGGTCTCAGGAGTCTGAGGAAGGAGACAGGCCCACAGTGCTGGCATTTCTCACCCTGAATCTAGAGCTGGAGGGAACTGTGTGGGAACACAGCTTCCATCTGCTGCTCAGCTGCCTGCGAGCCTCACGGGCGTCCTC
>LOEQ01003261.1:107030-118367 GCA_001685075.1 Bramus lutescens | reverse complement strand
CCTCTTCCCAGAATTCTCCTGTTCTCATTGCCCTGCCTCTATTTCCTGCCTGGTCACCCATCTATACTTCCTGCCCGGCTACTGGCCAATCAGCATTTTATTAAACAAGTACAAGAAACAAATCTTTACAGGGTAAAAACTTTGTCCCACAACAGTTGCCCCCCCTTTTTTTTCCACAACAAGAACTCTGAATTGAATCTCCCTTGTTCAGCTTTCTTCCTGACCATTATCCATACAACTTGTAACCAACACTCTAAACAAAGAAAAATATCTATAATCCATATTTTGGAAATGCAGGCATAGTTTTCCAGGCTATTTCCTACTGATTGAGGCTGCTGATAATCTTACAGGAACCTGAAGAAAATTTAGAATTATGGTCAAGTCCTGCCTGAAAAATTCTGTGAGGCTTGATCATTTCAGCTAGCAGTCTTGAATTTTTTCTGGATGTAGAACTCAGAGGAAACTCCAACAAAGGTCCTCTGAAATGTTGGATCATCTGGGCCATCCACTCCTATCAGAGACTTCTCAGGGGTTCTTCCTTAACCAAACCTGATTTTTTTTCTTAGCCTAGAATGAATCCACAGCTTCTCATTTCTTGTGGAAATAAAAACAAATACTCTTCTCCAAAGTAACATATCTTTTGACTTAAATTTTGAAGCCAATGCATTTTCAAAATATGTTGGATTAATCCAACATTTATAATAAAATGACTTTTAGCAGCTGTTGCTCATTCCTCAGCATTCAAACAATTCAAAGAGAACATAATAACATACAGTATCTAGATTCTCTGTGTGTTTTCCATCTTTACGTGGCTTTATTTTCAATTCTGTTTATTTTATTTTTGCTTTTAATTTTTGGCTTTTTGAGACAGGTTTTCTCAGTGTTTCTTTGGCTGTCCTGGAATTCACTCTGTAGACCAGGCTGTCCTTGAATTCACAGAGACCTGCCTGCCTCTGCCTCCAAAGTGTTGGGGTTGAAGTTGTATACCACCACACCTTGAACTCATAGAGATCTGTCTGCCTCTGCCTCTCAAGTGTTGGGATTAAAGGTGTGTGCCACAACACCCAACTACTCTCTCTCTTTTTATTTTAAAGACTTTATCCTTTTTCTTTTCTCTCTCAAGCCTATATTTTTAAACACACTGTAAACCATTTAGAGGTTTTCTTCATCTTTGAATCTATCTTTACTGTATACCTCTCTTTTTCTGACCATGAGTCTTTAATTTGTTAAGTGATACGGCTAGGGTTAGAGCCATGCTTTGACAGCTGGATCCACCCCATTCCTTAGCTTTCTGAGAGTCTAGCCTCATGGCAGAAGTATTGGTCAGAGCCATATTTATTGCCACAACTGCATGGTATTTCAAGGTCCCTGTCACCACCAAGAAGCTTATTAATAAACACCATTTAAGCTTTTGGTGGTGGGACCTCTTTAAAGAGCTGCAAGGTTTTTGCAGTTAAAGCTGAGTCAGGAAGCCTCTCTTAAATGAAACTCACTTGCCTCTAACAAACAAAGCCCACCTGATAAAATGGTGCTATGAAGAAGCCATGCTTAACTCTGTTCTTTTTGTGCCTAGAATCCCTTCCCAAACTCTCTCAGGTTTTAAGTGGATTTAGCTGTCTACGTTGGGACCGTTTGTTTACTGAGGTTTCTGTTCCCCAGGTCCTACAGCTGTTCAGTCCCAAAGAAACATGCAGAGGTCTATATTAATCATAAACAGGTTGCCCTATTGGCTCAGGCTTCTTATAATTCTTATAATTTATATTAGCCAATAACTCTTGTCTGTATTAGCCATGTGGCTTGGTACCTTTCATCAATGAGGCATTCTCATCTGGCTTCCTCTGTGTCTGGGTGATGAGTGTAGACTGAATGTTTCTTCTTCCCAGATTTCTCCTGTTCTCATTGCCCCACCTCCACTTCCTGCCTGGTTGCCTCGCCTATACTTCCTGCCTGGATACTGGCCAATCAGCATGTTATTAAACAAATACAAGAAACAAATGTTTACAGGGTAAAACCATTGTCCCACAGCAGTTCATCACAACCCACCACTCACTGATTAAGAACTGTTTTCTATCCTGGGTGAAAAGGAACTGTAAAAATCCTTGAGAAATGTCTGAACTCTTCCTATCTGAAGTTCAGTTATTTGCTAGGTCAGGCAGACCTCTTATATAATGAAAAGCATCACAGAGCTGTATCCAGGGCTCCCTATGGGTTCCTGAATTGCGGTGACCTCTTATATTTCCTGTCTGGGAAAGACTGTGTCCTCAGTTCCAACAATGGAGTAGAAGAACAGGCTTTGTAGGCTCCTACAGCTTTGACTTCTGCATCTGTAATATGGAAATTGTCTAAAAAGCAAAGGGAAGAAGCTGATGGTGGGGGGTGCCCTCCACATGCTGAACCACAGATTTCACAACAGAAAAAATCAGAACTTTCTTTCTCAAAGTATGAATGTTTCTAGAGAGCTTGGGCTCTGCTGGTCTCTAAAACTGTGGGGGTCTCTGGGCAGAATCTGGCACTTTGACTATAGCATCCTGAACAGAACATTTCAGAGGAAGTACAGCAGGAAGAGAGAGAGAGAGAGAGAGAGAGAGAGAGAGAGCAAATGAATCTTTTCTTTTATACCTTCCCCCTTCTGCTTTCCGAACATGATGAAAACCTAATTTAGAAAGAGTGTTGGTTTCTCTGTCAATCAAATCTAAAGTCACAGATTATCCCTGGGAAAAACAAAAATATGAGGTCTTAGAAATAACAAGAGTTGGAGCCAAGATCAAACAATTGCAGCATGTCCACTCATCAGCTAGCATGTGCATGTACAATGCACACAAACCACTTGAACACAGGTGTGATGTGGGATTCCCCTCTGCATGCTGTGTGTTATTACCACTGGTTAATAAGGAAGCTGCTTTGGCCATAGGGCAGAATAGGGCTAGGTGGGGAAAACTAAACTGAATGCAGGGAGAGAGAAAGCATCCATTGATTTGACTTCTTTGCCATGGGTGTGATATAGGCAGCTGCCTCGGATTCCACTGCTATGACAACCCCATCATAGTGGACTGTGCTCCCAAATTGGGTATTTTATTCTTACAACAGAAAAATAGCTAAAGGAGTATGTATATACATACTTTCAAATGAGACAAGAGACTCAAAGTATGTGGTTTCTTCTACTTTACCAGAAGACTTCAGAGCTGAACATCAAATTAAATCTCCCAATGCTGTTTTCTCCCTGAAATTCCAAACTGCTTTGTGTGTAATTGCATCTGAGCATTTTCTGAGAGATCCCTAAACCCAGGGTCCTTCTGTCCAGACTCCCTGACCTCTGTGGTCCACATGTTGGGTGCTCAGATTGTAGCAAACACTGGTGCTGGGGGGCCATATTCTTTCAATTGAGCTCAGTTGGCATGGACCGTCACTGAAAAAACTGTGTGGCATTCAGAACAGGACGACCAGCAGTGGAGGCTGGACTCAGTCCTGTTTATAGCAAAACCTGACAAAATCATCACAGACTAGAGGGAACAAAGACAGTGGGTTCCACCCAGTACACACACCTTCTGTGTCCCAAGCCAGACACATAAATCAAAGTCGTTCTACACGGGATCATGATCAAATAGACACTGTATGTATACGGAACCTCTGCCATCTGCTTACCCTTTACCTTGCTACTGCAGAGAATGGAATTTACCAAGCCCATTTGCTCGTTTGCTAGCCTAGCTGACTGGCTTGTTTGTTAGTTGATTAATGGACTAGATACTTGGCTAGTTAGTTGGTTGATTTTTACAAAAGGGTGAAATCAAGAGAGAATATCAAGATTTTTCTGTAGGACTGGGACTGTAGTTTGGTTGATAGAGTCCTTTCATAGCATGTAGGAAGCCCTGGTTCAGTTCCAGCACCAAATAAAACCAGTGGTGGTACACTCCTGATATCCCAGCATTCCAGAGGTAGAGATTTGGGCTCTGATGTTCAAGGTCATCCTCAGCTATAGCACTCAAGACTAGCCAGGGCTACATGAGACCTCATCTCAAAAAATGAAATTCAAAACTATTTTCCTGCTGATGTTTCCACGCATTTGCAGTTTGGACTTCCTGTAGCAGGGTTGTTCTTGCCTTGTTAATTCTGTAAATGTGCCATACTTTCTGGTTATTTTAAATAACTAGAAATAACCTTTCTGCAAGATTGAGTTAGTGAGAAATGATTGTGCCCAGATAGAATCCTCACATTCAACCACTCTTCCTGAAGCTTGGGGAAATGCAATTTTTAAAGGTAGTTTTGGAAATTAGCAGAGGAAGCAATGGGTTTGTGGTAGCATTTGCACATTTACTTTTTGTTCATCCTCCCCCTCCATTCTCTCCCCTCTCCCCAGACCTGGCTTCTTGGGCCCCCTCCTGCTCCCGTAGCCAGCCAGTAGCTCTTTCATATCAAAGGTATTATATTACTCCCCTCACCCCAAGACCTCTTCTTCTCCTGTCATGGTCCCCAATCTAGTTTCATTACCCATGCTCACACTCTCCCACACAGCCAGTTTGCACTCAGGGACATGATCATGGCTGGTCAAGAGCGAGAATGCTGGACCAGTGGGTCACCAGTTAGCTGCAACTAGTTAGCTAGTTAGGCTTCCTAGCTCTGTTCCCCACGGGTTTTCAAAACACCGACCAGCTTGTCCAAAGAAGAACAGAGTTCCTGACCAGGAAAGCAAGCAGGAAATCTCTGCCCTGTCAATCCCCGGAATCCTCAAACAAGGACATGGGGCCCGAGCCAGGGTGGAGCTCAGTTCCGAGGGAGGGTGGGAGAGGCCAGCCACCGCTGTCCACTGAAAGAAGACAGAATTGCCAGATGTGCAGAAGAGCATCCCATCTGAGCCTGGGGGAGAACATCTGTTTAGTTCGGCATGGCTGCTGAGCAGCACTGAGTGGGGAAGCAGAGAGTGTCAAGGCAACTCTGAGGGTACGGGGGAGACCCTACAAAGAGGACTAGTGGCAGATCACAGAGTGGTATTACGGGAGGACTTTGTTGGGTTTCCCCCAGGGAAGCCTGAGACTCACAGGAATCACCCTGTAAGAACAAGATTAGAAGGAAGGGCATATGGACCGTAGACGGGCCATGCCCACAGATATCCATAAGCAAAGCCCTTCAGGCTACGATACCTCAGTCCAGCAGGAGCCCAGGGTACCCCCTTTAGGGATACATACAAAAGGACTTTATTTACCTGCAAACCCCTTGGCCCATGTTTGATTGACAGCGACTGTAGCCTCACCATGTTAACACATTATTGCTGTTATAGGTCTCTATACGTATAGGCACCAGACTGCCTGAGTCCAAACTCTGATGCTGTTACTCAGTACTTATTAGTCCTGTATCGATGGGTAAGCTAAACAGATGCCAAATGACACCTCAGTGGTCTGGTTTTATTTCTGTTGCGGTGACAAAACACCCTGACAAAAAGGCACAGTTCCAGGTGACAGTCCATCACTGGGGTCATCGCGGTGGCAGGAGCTTGAAGCAGATGACCACAAAGCATCCACAGTCCAGATCAGAGGGAAATGAGCACCTACCCCACCTGACCGCTAATACTCATCACATTTGCCCCACCCTTCACTGGTCCAGCCTAGACAGCGGTACCACCGCAGTTGGCAGCCGCATCAGTTAACAAGCAAGACAATCTTCCACAGACATTTCCGTCCACCAGCCAACCTGCTCTAGACAATTCCCCATTTGAAACTGCCCAGCTGGATTATAGCCTGTGTCAAGTTGAGATTTATTAGTAAGTGACATAGTTGGTAACTATAAAGATATTCCCGAAGACACTGTGTGGGAGAAAGGCAGAAGGGACTAAACTTGGTAAGAAACATAAAATGCTCAAAATGATGTGGCAGTGGAATAAGAAGCAGGAAGTGCTATCTGTCACCACTACTGTGATGCGGGTTTTGACTGTGACTGTGACAGGGGAGGGGGTATCTGTGCAAGTGCTTGAGGCTCCAAATTCTCCTTCGCCTTAGCTAGTCAGTGGCAGAGTCAGGAACTGAGAGTCTGAATCCAGTACTGGGGTGAATGCTTATTTAACATATATTGTTCATAGCAGCAAGCATGGGACTGTAAAGTGTAAAGACAATTCTTGTAGTAGGAAGCATGAGCTAGAGAGATAATACCACCTACATGCTGAATGAGGGGACTATAGCATCATTCATTAAAACTGCAGGAAAATCAGCCATGGTAATATCTGCCTGACATCCAGCCTGCTCTGGAGTCTGAGACAGGAGGATAGTTAAGTCCGGAAATTCCTAGCTAGTCTGGGCAACAGATTAATATCCCCAATTTGGGAAGTGAAGGGCAGGGATAGAATGGGAGGAGAGGAGAGGAGAGGGAAGGGATTGAAGAAGAGGAAGAAAAGAGGTGTGCAGGTAATAGGGGTGGCTTTTCCCTGTCAGTCTGGAAAGGTTTGGGAGTGGTGACCTCTGGACAGGATTGGATACAGAGATTGGAAGGAGGAGGGCAGGAGACGGCAGGAAGGGGCTGCCCAGGCAAAATGACACATAAGCCCAGAGCTTGGCCAGTAAGAACGCTTGCGGTGGAAGCCATTAGCTCCAGACATTGGACAGTGTCACTTCACTTAAGAAACAATCTATTTACCTCCTTGAGCCTTTGTGTTTGTATACAGACCTAGCCCCACTACCACACAGCATTCCTGGAGATTAAAAACACCTCTATTTGTGGTGTTGTCCGTTGAGTTTTACCTCTTGCAAGGACCAGCGTTATTGGAGCAGTGGGCAGTGCAGCTGGTTCCTTGCATTAAAAAAAATAAATATATAGTTCTACCAAAGTGGCACAGCCAAAGGATCTGATTTTACAAATTGTGCAACTAGAAAGCACTGGCTTTGCCTTTGTGCTAGAGATGCGGTGGAATTAAAGGATTCGAGAGTGCAAAGCCCTCATGAATAATGGAGAATCATCTAGTTTAGCAAATACTAGCTTCGCTTCTCGTGTGCCGATACTGGCCTCTGACATTTGAGAAGAGCTTAGTAGTGCTAAGTGCTCCTTGGTTCAGAGTCATCCTCGCACGCCCTGGTCCCCTTGCAGCTGCTCTGTGGAACCTGTGTATCGAAAATCTCAGAGCTGATTCTTTCTTAATACGGTGAGTTTTGTAGGTGATACAATTTAAATTAATAAAAATATTGACGACGAACATCTTAAATAGCAGTTCCTGAGGGTTCACAAAACAACAATTATGTTCCTTTTATCAGTGAGGTCATGAAGGACAGGTCACTTCTCCAAGCCATACACTCAGGAACGGGAGACTTGGGTGGAGATGCCGGTTCTCTGGCCCGAGTCTACACATTTCTCCGCAAAGTGCTTGTTCATGCCGATTCTCTAGCTGAAGAACAGGGACATCCGGGTTGTGCGGCAGACTGACAAAGTGAAGCACTTCCCATGCAAGCATGGAAGCCTAGGTTCAAATCCACAGAACCTGAAGAAACGCTTGGCACATAACGCAGGTGCCATCTGCAATCCCATGGTTCCTACAGAAAGAAGGGAGTTGGAGTTAGGACAATCCTCAGAAGCTCAAGGGCCAGCTAGCCCAACGTATGTACCAGGAAACAGCTGAGACCCTGTCTCAAATGAGAGAGAATGTGAGAATTGATATCAGAGGTTGTCTGGATTCTCACACCATGTCATATGCCCATACGCACCCAGACATTCCACCCCCCCCACACACACACCCACACACACACACACACAGTAACAGCAACACCCCAGGGCTGATACAACCTTTCTGTCATATGCTCAGAAACAATTGCGACACTGGGCATGTCCCTGCCCAGTTTGAAGACTCTATTCTCATCTTGAATCTTGACTAGTGGTTACCATCTGCCCACCTACAGAGGAGACTCTGTTGCTTCAGCCGGCCAGCGACAGGACAGACGGGTGGAAACCGCCACCTTGCCTCAGCCCCCCAACCACAGGACAGACCAGCGGAAACTGCCCCATTGTCTCAGGACCACCAACAAGACAGACCAGCGGAAACTGCCCAGCTGTCCAGGCGTGTCTGTAATCACACACAGATCTAAAGTACAGTGGGCCAGGCTATACTCCATATGGGAGGAATGGCCCCAGCAAACCCTGGGAAGGATTTCAGATTTGGGTTAAGCACTGACCATATATGAGGCAGTCATTTCACCCTGAAGGTTCACAGGGGCTCCCATGCCTTGAAGCAGGCCTCTGGGGTAGTTATTTTTCTTGGAACTATGGGAAAATGCTTGCCAAGACACAACGTACAGGAAAAAGGTGATGTTCTAAGGCGTTACGTGAGGGCACAGACCTCCATGGGGAGGAACAAAGCAGCTAATCATGGTGGCAGTGGTCACCTTCTCACACCAGCAGACCAGGAAACACAGAGAGACCATGCTGCTGCCCAGCCACCTTCCTCCTCCCCCACCCCCTTCAACTCAGTCTGGGACCAGACCCATGGGACAGTGTCACCCACATTCAGGGTGAGTTCATTCCCTGTAGAAATGCCCTCACAGACACGCTCAGAGTGGAGCCCCGTAGGTGGTTCCAAGTGCAATTGAGTTGGCAGTAAAGATGGACCATGGCAGCCAGCATGGAGCACAGAGGAAGGGCCAGCTGAGTCTGGACCACAGACGGAAAAGATGCATACAGGCCTGCAGTGTGTGCAGTGGGCATTATTGAGCCAGCTCTGGACACTGCTCCCTGGACGGAAGGACATGGGCCGCTCATCACTTAGGAAGAGCAAGTTAAGCTGACACAGGAAGAAAAGCAAAACAAGGGGGTCCACTTCACACAGAAATCAGTATCTCACAGGGATCGAGGCCGCTGGGCGAGGGGGTTATGTAGAAAATAAATGATAAACTTAGGGGTCAATTAAAATCCACCCACACAATCATTTAGTCCACATTTAATAGCATTTCAGGTCATTATTAAGTGGAAACACAGTAAGTCTGGATGGAGAGGGAATTACAGCAGAGCATATGCAACATTTCATATAAAATTCAGCTCAGTCCAAATAGGCTTGGTTTTGAAAACTCCATCCAAGTAGGCTTTATCAGCACCTCCAAGCATCCTCCTTAATGTATTGAAACCAACCCGCATCACAGACTGTGTGAACTCTGTACCCAGAACCTGCAAGCCAGTATCTCCTTCAAGGGTTGTCCTTAAGATCTAAAGAGCTCTCCCGGAGCCCCGCCCAGTGCCTGGCTGGGGATCTCTGCATCTGTTTCCATCAATTACTGGATGAAGTTTCTCTGATGACAATTAGGGTAGTCACCAATCTGATGATAGGGGAAGGCCGTTTCAGGCACCCTCTCCACTATTGCTAGGAGTCTTAGCTGGGTTCACCCTTGTGGATTCCTGGGAGTTTCCCTGGCACCAGGTTTCTCCCTAACCTCATAATGTCCGCCTCTATCAAGATATCTCTTCCATTGCTCTACTCCCATGGGAGGCCTTACCCTTCCTGAGGAGTGGGTAGGGGGGTGGGTAGAAAAGAGGTGGGGGAAGAAACAGGAGGAGAGGAAGGAGCAAAAAATGTGGTTGGTATGTAAATAAATTTTAAAAATTTAGTTAAAAAAGAGCATAAAGAGATTGTTTTGGTAAGGATTCTTTTTGTAGATAATAAAAAGTGATTTGTTTGAAATAAAAAGATAACAAACCAAAAAAAATAAAGAAGAAAAGATCTGAAGAATTCTGTGTCACTGGGCCACTTCCGTCCACCCCACACAATCCTGCCTGTACTGAAAGACTTGTAATTTTGCTCTGCAATTGTTGCATGCATTTGCATGGAGATGTCTGATGTAACAAAGACACTGGCAAGGAAGGAAGCATCTACAGAAAGAACTTTTTCTGTAGATGGTGACGCTTGTCTCTGCTGGCTCATCTCTGAGAGCAGAGTCAGCACTGAGGAAGCTGAGCTCACACACGGACACAAGGCCCTTCTGCCATCAGCTCCTACAGCACCAAACCATGGGATCCTCTCGCACGAATTCAGGGTCTTTCATGTGTTCATGGCTTCCCATCCTGTGGACCCAGTAGGCCTGTGCTAGGGAAACAACAGTCAAACTGCTCCGGCTAGGTGTCCCTAACCTCCACTATGGTTCCAGTATACTCTATTTTCACCAAAATAGCCAACGGCATTTGCCAAAAGCCTTCAAATAGAAAATGATTAAAACTAACATAGAAAAATTCAGTCTTGATTCTATTTATGGTTAACCTCACAAGAACTTAGAGGAAGCCCTGACATTCTAAAAGTGAGGACAGCCTTGGACAGAAAGAAGTAACGACTCTGGCTGAGAGATGGAGTGTCTGGCAACGTCTGGGGCTGTGGGAGGAAAACATAAGGCCAAGCCTCAGATTTATGTAAGGGACGAGATTGGCTCAGAGACCACCATGTAATGAACACAGGACCCTCGGGAAATAACAGCCACAAGAAGGAGACTGTGCAAGGAGGTGTAGTATTGATTCTGGGTTTGGGTTTGTTTTTTAAGATTTATTTATTTGTGGGGGAGCATGTGCTTGCCACAACAGGTGTGTAGAGGTCAGAAAACAACTTTCAGCCATCTATTCTCCTCATCCACCATGTTGGTTTCAGACACGGTAACCAAGTCGTCAAGATTGACAGCAATGAGCTTTACCCAGTGACCCATCTGACTGATCCTTCATGTTGATTCTTAAAGAATGGGAAGAGAAAACTCCTAAGGATTTCTAACTAGATATCGGTCCTCACTGTGTTTAGGCCATACCACCATGTAGCCTCTATAATCCCTGCCATTTGTATCCACAGATCCTAGACAAGAATCTTAAACCCAGATCTCAAATAATTTCTATGTATAATTCAAGCATGTATTTCACAATTTAAAACTAGGAAACATGTGCAAGGGTAAAAGCTGACGTGAGTAAAAGTTAACAGAAGCTTTCTCACCAAGAGCAAAGCCGCAAAGCAGAAGTTGGGGTTGCCATGAACACAAAGCAGAATGCATGCATGCATCTGAAGAGAGAAATGACCTCAAACATGTGATGCAAAACTAATGGGCAATCATAAAGTGTAAACGTAAGCGAGTGGACCTGCCAAACTTGGAAAGTGGAGGAACAAAAGAGCAAATGAAAATTGAAAACACAGTTGGGCAATTAAAAGATGAGTTAGAGCCACAGACTAGACATCTCTGAGGAGAGAATCTGTGAGTTGGGTGGTAGACTTCAGGATGAAGAAAGGCAAGGAAACATTCAAAACTGGGAAGGAACTGGGAAGGAACGAGAGCCAGCAGGTATCAGGGGAAATGTGTTGATGGGGAAGTTCAGCCAATCACATTTGGCTAGGGCATGGTCTCCTGGGGCCAGGGA
>LOEQ01003261.1:95628-106820 GCA_001685075.1 Bramus lutescens | reverse complement strand
CTGCCTCTACCCAAAGAAGAAGTTTGAGGAGACAATATCTTGGAATATTTACATTAACCTTCAGATTCAGGAAGCCCAAGAAGTCCTAAATGAAAAAGATATGTGTATGCTATAAACACAGACACATATAGACACGCATACATACACACACAGCATTGATTCTGCTTTTAAACAAAGCATTTACTTCTTTGTAAAGGAGCATGGACTTCCCACAGCAGGTGTGTAGAGGTCAGAGACCGGCTCTCAGGAGTCCATTCTCCTCATCCGCCATGCTGATTTCAGGCATCAGACTCCCCTTCTCTAGACCTGAGTGATGCTTGTCTCTGCTGACATGTTTTCTCAGAGTGGAGTCAACAATGAGGAAGCCAAGTTCATACAAAGACCTAAGGCCTTCCTGCTCTCACCCTGTCTACAGCACCAAACCAGGGGTCCTCTAACCTGAAATCAGGCATGTGTTCATGGTGTCCCAACCTGAGGTCCCCTGGTATAAATAGGTAAGTGTGTCTGTGTGTGTCTGTGTGTGTCTGTGTGAGAGAAGGGGGGAGAAAAGAGTATTCATTGTTGGCATTAAGCCTTCTAGGCCTTCGCAGGTGACTCAGTCAGTGGAATATTTGTCTTCCCAACATGAGAACCCAAGTTTGAACTCACACATTAAAAAAAAAAAAAACCTGGATGTGGGACTGGCAAGATGATATATCAGTAAAATGTTTTCTGCACAAACCCATTTTTTAAATATCCAGAACCATGATAGGAAGAGAGAACCTACTCCTGCAGCTGTCCCCTGAACCTCTCTCTCACACACACACACAACACCACTACTAACAACAACAATAGCTCCAGGTCATCTGTTTCAGTGGGTGTCCCCCTCATGGCCTTGACTTCTTTGCTAATATTCTCACTCCTCCCACTCTTCGACTACCTTGGGAGCTCAGCCCAGTGCTCCACTGCAGGTCTCCCTGTTTCCATCAGTTGCTGGACTGAAGGTTCATTTAAGGTAGTCATCAATGTGACTACAGGGCAAGGCCAGTTCAGGCACTATTTCCACTATTGCTTAGGGTCTTAGCTGGGGTCATCCATGTGGATTCCTGGGAATTTCCCCAGTTTCAGGTTCCTTGCTAGCCCCATAATGGCTCCCTCAATCAAGATATCTCTTTCCTTGCGCTCCCTCTCTGTCCTTCCCCCATCTTGGCCAACCTCATGTTCTCTTCACCCTTCCTCCTCCCCTTTCACCCTCCCTTCTCTACCCCCACCCTATGCTCCCAATTTTCTCAGGAGATCTTGTATATTTCCCCTTCCCAGGGGGATCAATATATATGTTTCTCTTCGGGTTCTCCTTGTTACTTAGTTTCTCTGGAGTCATGGACTATAGGCTTGTTATCCTTTGCTTTACAGCTAGTATCCACTTAGGAGTGAGTACCTACCCTGCTCATCTTTCTGGGTCTGGGTTACCTCACTCAGGGTGGTTTTTTCTTCTAGTTCCATCCATTTGCATACACATTTCAAGATGTCATTTTTTTTTACCTGAGTAGTGCTCCATCATGAAATGTACCACCTTTTCCTTATCCGTTCTTCAGCTGAGAGGCACTGAGCTAAGGGGAGCCCGCCAACTTGAGCCTGACAGCGAGGAAACCAGCGTAGGATCAATCTAGGCCCTCTGAATGTGGGTGACAGTTGTATGACTGGGGCGGATTATGGGGTCACTGGCAGTGAGAGCAGGATTTATCCCTACTGCTTGTACTGGCTTTTTGGAACCCATTCTCTTTGGATGGATACCTTGCTCAGTCTAGATATAGTGGGGAGGGCCTTGGTCCTGCCTCAAAGCAATGTGCTTACCCGCTCTGTGGAGTGGATGGGGGAGTTAGGGTGGAGGGGTAGGTGGAAGGAGCAGGAGGAGGAGAGGGAGTGGGAACTGGGATTGGTAAGTAAAATGAGAAAAGACAGTTTTTTTAAAAAATAAATTAATAAATTAAAAAATAATAAGAATAAATTATTATTTACAAATAAAGAAAAGAAAAGCCAGCTGTGGTCAGGCCCACCTGCAGTCTCAGTGCTGGGGAGGCCGAGCTAGGCAGACCCCTGGAGCTAGCCGGCCAGCCAATCTAGCCTGCTTGGTTAAGTTCCAGGCCAACAAGAGACCGTGCTTCAAAGACATGTGGTACACTGCATGTAAGAAAAGGAATCTGAGATACATACACACATATATTTAACACACATACACACAGATGTGCACTTATGTACACAAGAGCACACACATGCATGCATGCACACATGTCCATAAAGAATTCTAATTTTTTAAGGAAAAAGTTTACATTTTGTAATGTAAGTATATTTGTTTTTAAGAAAATTGCTATAAGATAATGTAGTAATTCACAGATTAACAAATAACAAGTGAATAATATGAGCCATATGTAAATAATATTACATTTCAATAAGCATGTGATCACGGGCATTATAAATTTTATAATGTGTAGTAGGAGGTCAGAAGCCCTTCTATAGCAATAAACTGGGAGGGGAAGCCCGAAGTAGAGTCCGTATAACCAAGATGTCCTCCCCAGTGAATCAGAGCATCCACTTGGCTTGCCTGGATCTGAAGTCCACAGTTAAGACTTGGTTTCCCGAATGATTCTCTGATCAATAGCACACTTGGCACTACACCACCTGCCTTCCAACCTCATTCGAAGACTAGACGGCTCCTTTTGGGACACTGTATTTCGACCTTGCTCATTTCCTCCTTTCAAAGACTACTTCCCTTTTGGATGACATTGGTATCAGGCCATTTTCCAAGGATACCCAGAGCTCCCAGAGCTCCAAGTCACTTTCCCACCCCACGTAACAGTACAATGGAGCTCTCATCAGGCTCGTGGGTACCTTGATGGCCGTCACACTCTGAACATCCGTTTAATCTGAGCAGAACATCTTAAGGAGAAGGAGTTCTGGGAGATCAAACTCCACTGTAAAGCCCCCGCTCCTCCTCCTCCTCTAACTCTCTAGTTTTTTCTCTTTGCTCCTCCACCAATTCCTTCTGTTCCCCTCACCCTGTGAACAGCAGACAGACAGACAGACAGGAACTCCCACGTCGCACACTTCAAATCTGCTCTTCGGCTGACTGGGGCGGTGAGCTTGCTGTGTGCCCCTGTCAGAGCTGGCCATCACAGGTGCAGCTAGAGCCCGTGTGTCAAATAATCGATGCATTTGGGTGACAACACGGGATTTTACAAGCCTGTGGATACAATGTTAATTATTTACCAGAAGTGAGTCAGTTGCAGCTGCATTCAAAACAGAACTGTGTTAAATAAAATTTATGATGTGCATATGATTTCCTCTCTTTTATTACCTATTTGTTTTCTTAAAATAATTATGTTAAAAGGTGTTCCCTCAGGTAATAAATCCTTGTGCTTAACTCCTATCTCCATCCTAGCCAGGCTCCTCAGTGATAAAAGCCGAACTCAGCTGACATGTTTGCAGAGCACTTTATCCAAAGAGTCCCGAAGGCTTTCCGGGTTTTGTTCTATCCAGGGAAGGGAGTAAATTATTCACATTACTGAGAGCTGTGAATAACGCTTTCTAGCTACACCACTCAGCTACCTTAACCAGCATGAGCTAAGCCAGGCTCTTGAAGCTGGTTTCAGGCCAAGCTCCACTTGTAAGCTTGCCAGGACCGAGAGAGGCTAGCCCTGCTTTCCCCGCGCGGTTTCTCATCCATCATCGGCTCTCCACTCCCTGACACCTCTTTCCCTTCGCTTTGATTTTTACTCAACAAGTCACACTGTAGAGACAGAAAATGAGGAGATCCCTAGAACTCAAAAGATAACGGAGTTCTGTGGTCCCCTGTTGTCCTCAAACGTTAATGTCATCTCACATGTTAATGCTTCAACAGCCTCCACACTCCCAGCCCCTCCGAGCCATTCAGCTCCAGCACCATTTGCTCATCTGCAGGCCTCCTCTGTTCATCGGGGAATGCAGAATGGGAAGAAGTAAAAGAGAAGGAACACAAATAAGGATCTAAAGGCAGCCATGCTCACATACGCAAGTTACAGTGCCTCTGGGAACACAATTAAATGCTAAGAAAATGGAGGCAGGCAGACAAGCAGACAGACAGACAGACAGGAAGGGTGATCTCTACCAAGGACCCAGTGAGAAAGTCTATGAATATCTCTCCCTAGAGGGTGATACATACTTCTCAGAGAAACAACTGGAACACCCATTGCTGATAAATCCCTTCTTTCTCATCAGTGTACTCTAACTGGACAGGGCCATGCATTTCAAGTGTGTGTGTAACGCACTCTGAGCACAGCCGCTCTCCTGGATTCCCCCATCCCTTCCTCTTCCCTGCAAGTCCCCTTTCTACTTGATGTCATTTTTCAATTCATACAGAAATGACCCAAAAGACAATTATCAATCTCAAAATATTTTGCATTGGTATGGATTTTTCTTTATTGATACGAATTTAAAGTTATTTTTGCCATCCTGTATCTATGTTTCTACTCTTTTTGGGGGTATTGTGCTTAAACAACTCATTTAAATATGTAATTATAATTTAAAAATACAGTTTAGTAGTCATCTATAATAATCATACTTGTAGTCATATTAGGTATGTTTTCAAGATTAAACAGATATGTTTAGATAGATAGATGGTCTTCAAACACTTAAAAGATCTATAGAATATGGCATTTAATATGTTTAATAGCCAAAGGCTTCTCATGACAGTGAGACACATCTGCTTCTGGCAGCAAAAAATCTACTTTAGATGAGATAATGGGCATCAAAAGACCTGCATGTGGAGTTTGCTTTCTTTATGACAAAAATTATGTAAAAATTATGTAAAAATAGTGTCCTTGTCCCAACTGTTGACAGTATACTGTCCAAACTGGACCAGCAGGATGTAAAAAATAGTGTCCTTGTCCCAACTGTTGACAGTATACTGTTCAAACTGGACCAGCAGGATGTAAAAAAATAGTGTCCTTGTCCCAACTGTTGACAGTATACTGTTCAAACTGGACCAGTAGGATCTAAAAAAAAAAAAAGTGACTGCAAAACTTCTTCAAGACAAGGTAGGACAGATCTTCAAAATTTCCTGCTTCTCAAAAAAGTCTGTCAGATATATTAGGCCTGTAGGCCAAAAATAGATGCCCCAAATGTTATAGAAGAACTTTGGGTGACTGTCCAGACAGCCAGATGTCCCTGTCATTAGGTAATGTTACACCCTTTGGGGATCTTTGATGAAATTAAAGACTAAATAGTTAAAGTTCTCCTTAATTTTGATAAAAGGTACAAAACTTTAGACTCACAATGACAAGATAGATAATAAAGCATTTTATTTAATTTTGCCAAATACAAATGGACTAGACATTGTAACTGTAGGTCTCACTTGATAACTATTTTTCTTGTATATAATTTTACTATGTTTAAGTTAAAACCCTCATTTTTAATTTGACAAAAAGGGGGAAATGCTATGGATCAATCTCCCTACACTGCAAATATGTATTGCTCTCATTGGTTAATAAAGAGCTGACCGACCTATAGCTGGGCAGGAGAGTCAGACTAGTAGGACTCTGGGAAGAAGATGCAGAGAGTCTGAGGAGTCACAAGGAGATGCCAGGCGATGAAGAACAGGCAGTGTGGAAAGTACACATGCTGTAAAAGGAGGCCACTTGTTTGTTTCCCGGCAGCTCAGACCCGAAATAATCACACAGAAACTATATTATTTAAAACACTGCTTGGCCCATTAGCTCTAGCCTCCTATTGCCTAACACTTACATTATAATTTAACCCATCTCTAGTAACCTGTGTATCACCACGTGGCTGTGGCTTACCGGCAAGATTCTGACTGGTGTCTGTCTCTGGCAGAGCAACATGGCTTCTTCTTGACTCTGCCCTTTTTTCTCCCAGCATTCTGCTTAGTTTTCCCCACCTACCTTAGTTCTGCCCTATCAACAGGCCAAGGCGGTTTCTTTACTAACCAGTGGTATTCACAGCATACAGAGGGGAATCCCACATCATACAGACATGAGGTAAACAAGCTGCAGGAAGCACATAGGTTAATAGAAATGGGTTAATTCAAGTTATGAGAGCTAGCTAAAAACAAAAAAACAGAACCCAAAAAAACAGCCTAAGCTATCAGCCAAGCATTTATAATTAATATTAAGTCTCTGCGTGGTTATTTGGGAGTGGCTGCCAGGACACACAGAAAGTCCTCCAATATCCAGTATTTTACATATGAGACTATAGGTGTGGCACTTTTCTTTTTGAGCCTGATACAGCATTATAATTTTCTGTATAACCCATCTTCCTTCAAATAGCATGATTTAATTCTCATCACTGAATAAAACTCCATTGTGTAAACATACCATATTTTCCAACCCATCGATCAGTGCACAGGGACCTAGGCTGATACCACACCAGGGCTTTGTGGACAGGACCACAGTCAGCAAGAGTGAGCCGCTGTCATGGCTGTGTACTGTGTTTAAAGACACAGCTACCAGAGTAAAGAGAGAGCCAACAAAACACAGGAAAAGATCTTTGCCTGCTGTTAATTCAACAGGGGTTATACCCAGAATATCTAAATAACTAAAACTATTAAACATCTAAAGAGTGAATACTCCAATCTAAAGTTGGGTAAGTAAACAGAATAGATGTGTGTGTGTGTGTGTGTGTGTGTGTGTACGGGTGCTGTATACAATTCTCAGTGTGGGTGTTGTGTGTTGTACATGTGTGCATGCACATGGAGGCCAGAAGTTGAAATCAAACATGTTTTTCTTTCTTTCTTTCTGTCTGTCTGTCGGTCGGTCGGTCTTTCTTTTTTTGTTGTTGTTGTTTTCAAAACAGAGTTTCTGTGTATAACCTGGTTGTCCTGGAACTTGCTCTGTAGACCAGACTGGCCTGGAGCTCACAGAGATCTGCCTGCCTCTACCTCCCAAGTGCTGAGATTAAAGGCATGCGCCACCACCATCAGGTTTTGAATATCTTCTTTAATTACCCTCTGCCTTTGGTTTATAGAACAGGGTCTCTCACTAAACCTGAAGTGCATCAAGTTAGTTACATCGTCTGACCGATGAGGTTCAAGTAGTCTGTCTCTCCTACCTGTCCTCCTACCCTCCAACCCCCACCATCTGGTGCTAGAGAAACAGGCAGGCCACCCCACCATGCTGACATTTTAACATGGTTTCTCTAATCCAAACTCAGGCCTTCATACTTACACAGCAGAAACCTTCCTGCCTGAGTCAATGACCAGCTCCTTTCAAGCAACTACAAACAGCCAATAAATAGATGAACCATTTCATTTTTGCCCCGAGGAGAATAAAAATGGAAGAAGTACATCATTTATCTGCATTTGCTTCTAGAAACTTCAACATCAACCACCCTAGAGCCATCTATCCAGCCAACCTCAGGCATGACCTTTCAACAGTGCAAGCCCTGGGAAAAAGTGTCTGACAGCCAATCTTGGTTTTCAACTCCACACACTTGGGAAGACAGAACGTTAATTGAGGATTCCCCTCCCCATCAAACTGGTCTGTGAGCATGTCTGTGGAGCAAGTTCTTGATTGCTAATTACTACAGAAAAGCCCTCCTACTGTGGAGGGGCCATCCCTAGGCAAGTGGGCCTGGGTTCTATTAGAAAGGTAGCCAAACCTGAGCCTGAAGGAAGCCCACAGGCAGCATTCGTCTATCGTTTGTTTCCTGCTTTCGCCTTCTGTATCCCAGCTTCCTTGGATGATGAAGTGTAACCTGTGAGCTAAACCCTATCCCCTGCAAGTTCCCTTTGGTCAGGGTGTTTATCACAGCCACAAAAAGCAGACTGGAAGAGCCTGGGAAGCCTACAGATGGGCACCGTCCTGCCATAAGTCAACCCGTCAAAGAGTAGCTTCTTTTGCCTACCCCCCACAGACCACCTCCTGAAAGAGAAAACTACAGAACTCTGTATTTACCGTTTGGGACACATACTCACCCCAAGTATTTGCTTTAATGTTATCGTCACTTCCATCCTAGTAACAGGATGCATGCAGAACTTCAGGGACGACCTTCATAGAATCACCAATGCACCAAGTGCCTTCTTGTTACTCCCACGTCCATCAATCCAGCACGTTTACTGCTGTATAGATGGCAAATCGATAATAATATACACCTCCAAATACCTATAAAACAGAGTGCTGTAGCGTAGACATGGTGGGCCTACAAGAAGCAATTATACTGCACAATTACAGAGTGCGATACAAACAGCAAACAGTTATCTTAACTGCCCATGAAAAGTTATGGGAGGGGTTTCAAGCTGACCTGCTTCCTCTCGCCTCCTGAAGGAAGCCAGTATGAGGCAATACATCCCTGTCCTTTATCCACACAGTCTGCTACTATCACCATAACGGAAATGCTCAGCACTAAGTAGGATCAACAGACTACCCCAAAGCTGGGCTTAGAGCTGCCTTCTTCTGGGGCCATGGTGGAATCAGACCAAGCCTTCAGAGACAGCAGACTGGAATCCTCTCCAGGAGCACACAGGTGAATTCTGCTATAAACAGGGCGGCTGTGTCCTGTCCTGCACACCCCCACTTATCCACAGCAGCTCAGCTGTGGGCTCCATTCCACTCAAGATCCAAGCCACTACCAGGTTTATTTCCAGTGGCAGACACAAAGAGATCAAGACACGACAAACCACAGTGAGTCTACGCTCACTAACACTCCACCCACAAGGATAAACATCAACCTGAAGAAGTCTTGAACTCCCAAAGGGGGCAGAAATAGCACCCCTGCTTGGAGCATGAGCCAAAGCAGAAGTGAACAGGCCATCCCCAAGATGGAGTGACTGTCTCCACTAGCCTCAGTCTATGTGATGCTAACTACTCCCCACTAAGGTGGACAGGTCATAGAACCACCTGAATTCCACCAAAGAGTTCTGAGTCTACAAGCCAGAGAAAACCTCAATGTGATTGTGTGTGCTGTTGAGGGGTGTGGGGTGAGTGTGCACACAAGTGTGAGCAGGCACACACACTCATGCACATGCATGTGGAGGCCATTGGGAGTCTTTGTCCAACCCTCAGCACCTTCCTGTCTCTCTTACCTGATGAGCCATTTTTCCAGCCCCTTGGGTATGGTTCCTGAGAACCGCCAAGCCAAAGGCTTCCTGGGACCTTCCGCACCCTTCCCACCCATTGCTCCCTATCCCAGGATTCTGCTGTGAGATTGCCCATTGCCCGGAAGGAGAAAAGGCCCATGGCCAACATTTGTTTGGCACCTCACCCCTCAGGACTGAGACCATCAGAGCATTATATCCCTGGCCTGATATCCCTGGCCTGGGTATTGCTTGTCCCCATTTCAATGACACCTTTGCCCTTTGTGGTGCGGAGAGGAGAAGGTTCCCAGGTAAGACGGAGACTGACTTTTTAACCCTTCAGTTCTCAGGCATGGCCACCACACACTGCACAAACATTTGCCCGTCGCCCAGACACCATTTCTTCCACATGAAGCTCGTCATCTTGGGTAAAGACAGAACTTAAAGTATCTCCCTGCTCCCCAAAGGTGAGTGGAATTTCATTTTCCTCCAAGAGCCCATTGGGCTGTTTTATAAACGGATGCTTTGTCTCCATGGTTCACACGACAGTGAAGCCTGTCGTTTGGAGTTCGTCTCAGACCCTCTGTCCTGGAGGTCCCCTCGAGAAGGGCTTTGCCAAGCTCCCATCCTTATTAGGTGCATGTTGGCAGAGTCCATGAACTCCCATGCAGCTTTCCTCTCGTGGCATCAGGGGCAGGATATCATTTGCGAACAGCCAAGGTAATTACCATCCAGCAGGGTCCAATTGTTTTCAATTAAAAGCTTTACTGCAGTCTTTAGTTTTAATACCACTGTGGCCATCTGCTCTCACTGAAGATCAACCAGCCAAAAGCCCAGGCCACGTCTTAATGCCATTAACTCCAGAGGGGAGTTTTCCCTGCGAAGTGGGAAATCTTAGCGGCCCGGAGAAAATATGGGAATGCCCCCCCCCACACACACACACATATCCTCAGTAGCCTGGGGGGAAAGCTCAAGACTCCAAAAGATTTACCCACAGGGACCAGCACTTGACTAGAGTCCTGGGCCACTTTTAATTCTCTGCATCATTTTGGCAGAGGAGGCTCAGCTTTGTGCCTTGGCCTGTTTTCTACAAAGTCTCAATATTCTTCAGCATCGCTACTAAAAGCCTTTGAACCGGTTTCAGCTGGATCGCTTTGGTATGGCCGTTTCCCATCACTGATACCCAATATTAATTGGCATCTTCTTAGGTCACCCTGACCCCAAATCTAAGCATCTCTGAATTGCTGAGGCGTGATCCAGATACCCAGTGGACTCTCACACTGTGGTGTAAGGAAACAGCTGCCACCGCTAAGAGCCTACAGCTTGCCTTCATAGCTCACATGTTTCCTTTTGTTTGGAGATTCTGAGGCAGAGCCTTAAAGGGTAGCCTGAGCTGGTCTTGAACTTCTATATACTCTAGGCTAGCCCAGAACTCTCAATCCACCTGCCTCTACCTACCAAGTGTTGGGATAAATGGCCACACATGACTAGTCCCAACATTTTTAGGAATCAGCTCAAACATTCATTCCTAATAACTTACACAGAGGCCTTGCTTCATGCCTGCTGCTCTTCAGGAACAAGAGACTATTGAAGAAAAGGACCCCTCGATGTCCTTCCATCAGTTCTAGTGCTGTTAGAAGGGAATCTGCTGGAATCTTTAGCTTCCCATAACCCCCCACACTCTGTACCTCTGCCCTCAAGCTACCAGCATTCCCAGGACCTGTTCATGAGCGTTTAGAAGCATTCTGTGTCCAAACAAAAAGATAGAATGGGGGTAAAAAGAACTACATTTGCATATCAAGGTTCTTCAGTCTTTTCTTAATGTGCAGAGTCACACTCAAGAGCAGGTCACATGGGACACAGGAGAAACGGCTGGTGATGGAGAAGTCACGCCAGGGGCAGATGAAGGAGGGACTGAAGCAAAATCACTTGTGAAAGGACATGCGAGGTCACCACTATCAATGCACTTTGAGAAGGAAACTGAAGAGCCATGCCGCGCACCCTGTCTGCGCTCTATGCGCTAGAATCCAGTTTGTGAGCTTCGGGCAAGGGGATGGAGGTTAAGAATACACACAGAGAGACAGACCGACACACGGACCTCTCATCACTGGTACCAAAAAGCCCTTCTTTAATAGCACCATGGAGGCTT